>JAZGTK010005806.1:0-21800 GCA_036877625.1 Ambastaia sidthimunki
AGCCATTGAAAAGTATGTAAATGGTGTGATGTGACAAAGTTATTAGTTGTTTTTTAGAATACGGTTTGTGATATTAAAATAACAGTATGTCTGAGAATGTTTTTGATTGACACCTTCCATTGTTGAAGGGTGGATGTAGAACTGACACTTATAGCAGATATCCATATTCTTTTCTAAGCACTTTGTTGCATAGCTGCTTAAACTGAATGGATATCAGTATCTCAGGAACCTTAAACTCATTATTAATAGCTTTGCAGTCCAAGCCCCTGAATACTAATCACTGCTTAATTCAATCATTTGTGTAATTTACAAAGCACAAGTCAAACTAAACACAATAGGAATACTGGATGATCCAGCCTGGCCAGAACAAAACAAAGAAATTTCCATATGAAAATTAGGCCACAAAAACAGTAACAGTGAACATGTTGAACCTGCACCCTCAGAGCAAACACCTGGAGAACGTCTGCATGAAATTGTCTGATGTGACCACCCTGTTCTCCTCTAAACAACTACTGTATTTAGAAAATAATGACATACAAGGGAAGAATGAGGAAACATGGACGGTCAAAATTGGTGCTCCAGATTGTTTTTTAATATGTGACCCACTTATCTTAGAGAGACTGAGTAAATGTAAAAGAATCGACTTTTATGAGAGGCAGCTGAGGGCGGAAGTCTTCTACAGAAGTCTTCTAATGGCTTTGCATATTACTGCATGCAGTAACTGGAGAGGTCATTGAAATGTTACATGAGGTTTAGTTCAAAGGAACCTTATTGTTTGATGTTGAGTCTTTCAAAAATATATGCACTATAAATCTTAACTATCTATAACAATAAGCTATAGCTATTAAAATATAAATCCTTCCATTCCCAAATTGTTCTATTTTTCTGTGTAACATTAAATGGCATAGAGAGGAAGGTGAATAATTAATCATTGAAGAATTATATTGCTTGTTTTTTTTTTACTTTATATGGACTTTTAAGAAACATTTTTTACAAAACAGCAAAAAGATTCTTCAGTAACTCTCTTTGTGTTCCATAGAAAGAAAATACATTATTATTTTAGGGCTGAATTATAACTATTGTTAGTAAAACAGCCTTTAAACTGGTGCACCCTGTAAACTAACTATTAGTCATTAGCAATTAACATAACACTGTTCTATTCAGTCTATTTTAGCCCACAGAAAGGTGAACAGGGATAATAGTTGTGTTGGAACAGGCAGAAGAAATGCAACTACTAAGACATCAATATGAATGAGCCAGAAAAGCAACAAATTCAGGTATTGCAACATTTGCATTGTTTTCTGTTTTATTCTTTTGGCTGTGTCTTCAGGCCAAACCCCAAACAAAACAGATGAAATCACTTATAATTTATGAAGCATTTTTGCTCCCAATTTTACTTTATTGAATTTTTACAGGTACATTTTTTTAAGTTTGGATTTTTCCATGAAATGCATCTTTTGGGTTTGCTGGTACTTAGTTTGTTTATTTTCATTATTGATATAATGTCACACGAGCAACCCATATAAAATTAAACAATCCTCAGCATCAGCAAGACAAATCTGAATGCTGTATCAGACTGCAAACATCCCACCATCTTCACAACTGATAAGTCAAACAGAGCTGTCTTTTTCTGTTTGCATGTCACAATGCAGAAATAATCAGATCGTTTTTTGCCTGTATTAAGAAGATTACACAGCAGTATTAAAGCCATTAGAGTCTATGTGGTGTGACGAGCTCTAAGAGGCTAATTTGGCTAATTGGGATGTCAGCGACACTCTGATGGCGTGTCCTGCTGGTTAGTGGACACCGCAGGGAAAGGCTCACGGCGAGGGGTGATCACTGAACACCTGACTATCTACAAAAAGCGAAATAAACTGCCATTGGGCTGATTCCAAATATTGAGATGGTGGGTGGGGTGGATTGCATAAGAGAGGTAAAATGAACAAAAGGGTGATAAATGAAGAACGCTAAGAGGGTGATCATCACAGGTGGTTTCCTAGAACCCAATTAAATTCAGTTTCAGACTATTGCACATGCTGTGTGAGGATTTTTATTTATTTTATTTTGAAGTACTGGACTTCAAATGGATAAACGGATAATTCTGACTCTGATTTCTGATTGGATGAGCTGGTGTCAAATGACTGTAAATGCACACCTGTGGCTGTACATTCTATGTTTAGGTGCCAAACTTCTATGTTGCTTAGCAACTGCAAAGAGCCACAGTATTATTTGGCAGAAGAATTGTTTAATCTGGTACTTATTACAAATAAATTGAACTGTTTATTGATCATTGGTGCCTTTTGTTATAGCTTTGCTGCTGTCATTTTATAAAGGAAATAACTCTAAAGGCTTTTTGCTTTAAAGAATGTGTTTGAGTAATTTCTGAAACATTTTATGCTAAAAAGTATACTCATAAAAAAATACATATTTATCAGATAATATAATTTGTGTCTTAAAGCATTATTAGCTACATATTTACATATATTTTTCTCGCAATTTTTATTTGTGCATTTTATTTATAATAACTTTCATAACAACTTTTTTAATAACTATTTTTATTATTTTATTTTTTGTGGGGCAATTGAAAATGCCTAAAGAGCAAGTAAATATCTAAACTACTGGGCCAAACTCTGTATTGTTGAGCCCTGTAAATGCTGGTTTTAATGAGTGCCGATCCAGACAGAAGCCGTTATTAGAACAAGATCTGATAGACTGGGGGTCACCGGGCAAGACTGCTACACATGTGACCTCCTGTTCTGCCACACAGTCAGGAAGTTTGGAGTGGCCAATCAAAGTCTTTGTCTACACAGTGTCTATCACCATTAGACACATTTTCACCTGTTCCACCAAACCTATAATTGTTTCTTTTTTTTGTGCAGTGTTTTACTTGACCAATAATTGCCTATTAGAATCTGAACACAAGAAATCTTTTTTTCTGAACTAGTAAGTAGGTGGGCAAATCATTGTTCTTTCTAACTGACCAAGCAGGACAGTTTTGTCTCAGTTTCAGGACTTCATAATACATAGTTCACCTGTCTGGAGAAGATGGTAGAATGGAAGACTCCTTTAAATCTTTTGTAAGTAACAATTATTAATAAACCATAACATCCCCAACAAGAGGAGCAAGAGGTTAAGAGAGAAACAGGAATCTGTTCCTACAACAAGCAATTTAGCCTTTAAACACCAAAAACACGTCAATAGGAAAGGAATACATATTTCAGGTGCATTATTTTCCAACATGTTTGGGGAAAAGGAAGAAAAAATCTGCAAAAGAAAAGTAAAGCGAGGGAAGAAAAAAGAGAACGTAATTACAAAAGTCAGCCAAGCCTAACGAAACAGGGCTTTAAGCCAGTCGTAGCATTGCTCCTGAGCGATTCCATTTGTCACTTTCATTATTCATACTCAGCTGTAAACAGGGCTGAATGAGTTTTTGCCATTCTGAAACGGCAGGTAATTTGGCCCAAGCTAGAAGAGCTGCACTAAATGAGGAGGCAAATGAGAGGTGGATATGTGTTCACATGGTTAATTGAGAGAGAGTGAGGGAGCACAAAGAATTCTGGGTAATATGAGTAAATTAGTGTTCCAGAGCGGACCACTGTACAGCTGGGTACAGCTGGAACGCGACTACACGGAGAAAAAAAACAGGAGTTTGCGAATCATCTTAAATAAGTATTTTTAAATGTAAAATTTAAGACACAAAATTGGATAAAATGGATTTGTGAATGTCGCTGTGTTAGCTGTTCTTGGGACACCTGGCACATTGACTTTGAATTGTAATTACATTAATCAGTCACATCAGAGTCAAGCAAGCAAATGCGTCATAAAGAGCCTGTAATGTGACTCATAATGATCACAAATGTGTTCATTTAGAGACATTGCACCAGGGAGTACTGAAATAATACAATGGGTGATTGGTCAGGTCACACATCCGCGTGCAGGGAGAGAGAGAGCGAGGGATGAAGGTTAAAGCTATAAAGGAGAAGCGGATCGTGCTGAGGCTTTGGGGCTCTGAACGTTCTCGAATCACCCTTGTGATATCACATTCCACACAGCGATCCATCAGCGCAGACCAAATTCCTAATGAAAAGGAAAATGAAGGGAGAGGAGGAGAGATCAAAACAACAGAACCTGGCTTTACACCTTCAGTCTCCAGCCAAAGACAGATTCATTATTCCCTCATAATATTTGCCTGTATGAAGCAATTAACCTGAACCATCACATGTATAAATATGCATCTTCGACCAAGATGCGTTTGCAAATCTGGTATTTCAAAAGACAGTGATTTTAAAAATGACAATTAGGTCTTCATTGTAAAGTTGTATGGGTCTTGATTACAGGTCTAGAGCTACTGCTGGGTGACACGTTCGGGGCCCATCATCTGCCCGTCAGTCAGAGTCAAAAGCTTCGTTATTTAGCGCTGATGCTGCTGTCACTGGGCGGCTTCCGTCACCCACGTCCAGACTGAACCTAATTGCTTCCTGTCTGCTGGGCCTGCCGCAAAGGGCTTTTCCAAAAAAAAAGTAAAAGTTGATGTGTGACAAGATTTGTTGTTGTGGACGTTAACCAGCACCTTGGAAATGACTGTAATCTGAGTTGCCACGGCGATGACCTGATTAAGCCCTGAACAATACCACAGCCATGACTTTCTCTCCGCGTGCAACACTTCCTCTGGCCGGAGGACGGCTGATGATATATAATATCTCTTGGCAGTGGAGTTAATTATAACATAGCTTCATGCATCGCTCCAGAGGCTTGCTGTCGGAGAGGACTTTCTACCGGAGGACCACTGTAATCCTGGCTGTCAGATTCCGACCGTCATTTTAGTGTGCTGGCGTATTGTTAGGGCGGTGTGTGTCTTCTATCTTTCATTGGTCTATTATTCACAGTAGTTTATGTGCACAGTGAAGATTACTGCATGAGAAAGCTCAATGTTGCGAAGTTTAATTAACTACTGGTGAGTGACAATAAAAGTGACATGTTTTGTTTTTGTTTTTTGACAATGTTGTTTTATAATTACGCTATGTGTGGATGTCAGCAACAATTTCGTTCGGCAAATACAATGTAAACTGTATGAAATATAGACATTTGGCAGATCTTTTGTGGTATTACAAAACCATTCAGCTTTGTGTTATATTAATTTAAGTTAATTGAAGTCTGAAATGAAATGTCTCTTTACATCCTGACAGCAATTACTAAGTGGTCTTAATATATCTATATATAATTAAATTTATATCAGTGGTGGGCGCAGGACCATAAAATGTTTGTCCAATCATTATGTTCAGTCCGAATGCAATGACAGGTTGTCCTACTTGTCTGTCAATTGATGTATTTGCATCGCGTTCATGTGTATTGGAGGAGGCGTGGCTTTGGAGAGTGCTCTGAAGAGAGGGCGGGATCTTATGCTTTAAAAGCTAGCCTTCTGTTGCTAGCCTTTACGAAACTGTCTACCCTACCTTTAATGTGAGGTTGAAGTGGTTGTGTTTCTTTCTGGACTTTAGTTCTTAGCCACTGTACTTCATAAAATGCAAAAATGCAAAGAAGGCAAACACTTACCCTTAAATTTCCAATTAAATGCGTTATTGATAAAACAGCAGCCTTTTAAAATAATTGGCCATTAAATCTGTCTGATAAACCTGCTGCTGAAGGCTTTGCAGTCCCTCATGTCAATCAAGTCCATAGGCACCAGAGGAAAAGAATGAAATAAAGTCTGTTCTTCATATGTCTTTCATTTATCTGACAAACTCCATCACTTCAGTGAAGTCGAACTGTCTAGACTAATGGCAGCCTCACTCCTCTGAATTGAATTTAATACAGACATCTGTTCACTCAGAACCAAAATGTGTGTGTGTTGTACCTGTTTATCAGACTCGAGTGTAATTGTCAGTGTGAATGAAGGTGGAAATGACATGAAAATTGTTGCATTAAAACTATGATGGTGCAGTGAAGTGGTGTCTGGAGTTGCTAGTCTAACAAAAGTGATAAAATGGTGCAACATAATCTCATGATTTACTATAAACATCAGCTGTAGTGCTCAGCTCACATTCATCTTTTCAGGACCAGATCAAAAGGTCATGTTGTTATGGCGACAAATATCACAAAACCCCTCAGACCCAAACCAATTGTGTAACTTATGCAATTATTGGTTCTTAGTAGGATTTATATCTCACAATAAATAACAACAGGGGGTCTCACTACCTGGAGCCCCTGGGAAAGTGGAGTCCTGGGACAAGTACCCCAAACATCTGGTCAGTACTTTTGCCCTGCTTCTATTGATATTATTGCTCAGTGTTTTTACAATGTAACTTTGTTTAGTTTTCTGTATGTATATTTACAAGAAAGTTATGTTCTTGTGTGTCTGTAAGACTTTGCATGATACAGTGTTTTCCTCCTTTCAGATAACCTTCAAATGCTTCCCAGGATTCCTGGCCAGGCGGTCTCTGATTCTTGATTAAAAGGAATTCCTCTTCCTCTGCAACAGCGGGGCAGACGTCCTGTGTGGAGTTTTGAGAAAGTCTTGGCAGAGGAACAACTCAGATGGTACGTCTGGGCATTTAGTGCTACACACAGAGAGAGCCAGTGGGAGAACATCGAAGGATGGAGAGAAGGACACAGAGAAACAATGTGTGTGGTTGGACTGAAGAATGATGTTGGGGATGGGAGGTGTGGAGGCCAAAATGAAGGCATGTGAAGTTTGTATTTGTCAATTTCAATTTGGTCGCTGTTTTTTTGGTTCAAAGTTCTCTCAAAGTTATCAAAAAAATGCTCTTGCAGTAATGTTAATGTATTTAATGTCAGTAGAACCTTATATACCATGAATATCAAAAAAAAATTAAGTTAACATTACAGAAGTAAAACATTACGGAAACAAATTGTTTAAAATGTTTTCTTAAAAACCAAGCAATACTGTAAATACATTGTCTACAAAACTGGATGTTTGGAACACTCCTAGAACATTCAAAATAACATTTTAAATGTTTTTGTTACTTAATGGAAATGTTAAGGAAGGTTTGTACAACCCAGAATTGTTAGCTGGGTATTTAAGTGTCAGTTTGTTGATGCAGAACAATGGTCGCGTGTAGGAGGAGCAGATTGTTTGGCCGCTAAAGAGGCATGTGGACCCGCAGAGTCCGCCCCAGGTCAAGCATAGCCAGAAGCAGATGAGCAGGTAGTCGGTTGTAGCTGCCAGTAACCAGTAACCGCCATTCACCAATGTGGCCTGCCAGGCAGAGAGATGTGACAGCACAGGCATCGTGCTGAGTGCCAACCTGTCCGGTAGATCCACACACGGGCCTGACCGCTTTCAGCGGGACAGCTCCACCCCAACAGTGCAAAACCGGATAGATAGAGAACGTCCTTCAACGGGACACTTGGGTGTCCTGCGCAGGCTTTCATGCATCTGTTATGAATGCAAATCTGCAGCGTCCCTTAAATTATGCCAAACTATTGTTCACTTATTCAAGGCTTCCCTTCTTCTCTGTCATTACACCATATGCTCTCCTTCTTTCATTTCTCTCTTTCATTTACTTTGATGTTGATCCCTTCAAGATCGGTCTTATAGAAATGCAAATGTTGCCTGAATGTTTTTGTCCGGTTTATTTTTCATTCAGTGCTGTTCAGGATAAAGTCGTGTTTGCAGTTGCGTTGTAAAAAGTAACTGACCAACTGGCGACAGTTTTAATTTCATGTTTGTAGAATCGTTGTACAAAAGCAATATCACACCTGCATCCGTGCTCAGCCTGCAGCCTCATGCTTATGGCCGTATAAAAATAATGTTTAATGCGACAGCATTATAGCACGTGTGATACTGCTTTGATTCAAAGGGTCTATAAACAAGAGGCTAATCCTTAGTTACTGGTTACAATTTTTTTTTGTATAGTTCTTCTCTGCTAATAAAAATAGTGCCAAAAGTGGACAAAGTGTCAAGCTTTAATGTAGAATGGTACAGAGAAGAGGAGCAATACAAACAGTGAAGCAGCCGGGTACTGCTATACTAAATAACAGCTCAGCCAACAGAGAACATTCTCAGAACGTTGGCTAACATTCTCTAAAAGTTCTGTCAAAGTTATAAAAAATGTTCTTGCATGTTTGTAGAACTTTTACAAACATTATTATTAACAATTACAAAAACTTTATTCCTTAATCATTAGTTAAATGTCTTAAAAACTTAAAAATAAAAAAAATGTATGTTAAAATGTTAATGAAGAACATTCTCTTTGAATGTTCTTACTAGAACTTTCAAAATTTGTCATGTTAAAAATTTGATTAACAAATTTTTGTTACTTAATGCAAGCGTTAGGAAAACCTTCTCACAAACTAAAATCATTAGCTGGGAGCACTCTTAAAATCCCGCTTGGCAAATTAAATTAGAGGGCCGGAACTAAGTGTTGTGTAATTAAGTTTATATGATGAACAATCATAGGACAGTCACTAAACAAGTAAGATGAGTTGTTGTAGCTTTGAATGGAGAACGCCTCCGGACCTCCACCAGTACTGCACCAGCTGAGCGGAGGCTCTGCGTGGCTGCTTCTCTCTGGCTCACACTCACTCCCTGACAGATGTCTGAGCTTGGGAAGAATGACAGGACTTGAGATAGGAGATGTCTGGATGCCACTGCGAAACTGCACATATGGCCACCATGCGGAGAAACACGGGCAGGGGGCTGCGGAGAGAGAGAGAGTGAGGAAAGAGAGAATGGGAAAGAGAGGTGGTGTTATTCTCTCGCTTCAATGGTTTCACCATCTGATTGTGATGTAGACCACATTTGACAGAAATGGAAAGCACTGACATTATGGAATTGTTTCTACTACAGTCTCGGAATGAACAACTGAGTTCTGTAAAATATATACACCTCACGATATAGCAATGGTACTTCATGTGGAATTTGGGGGAAGTCATGCAAAAAGACAGATTTTATCTTTGCATCTAAATCACAATACTTTTTTTCACATGTGTTTGTCCACTGGAAAGCAAAATGCCTCAGAACTTGTTTGCATTCCTGGCAGTTAATTGAGGAGCATTTTTTAGTAGAAATTTAACAGGCTAATAGTCCACATGCTCAATATTCTGCATGCTATATCTAATGTACTGCATCTACTCTTTAATTTCCTTTGAACACAGTTTCTGGGAACTATTACTTGTGCTTATTTAGCTTTGATGGTATAATAGGCGGTGGCCCATTGTACGTATCTGCAGTGCTGTAATTCTGCAAAGAAATGAATCAATATATCATCACTCTACTTAATTTCCGTTTTCAATATTTACTTATCTCTTACTGTAATTCACCTGTGAAGCATCCAAAATGCTATTAACCACATAATTAATGGGACGTGATTATAAAACGTATCGGTGTGGCTCATGAATATTAATTATTATGCAATTATATAATCCATATTCAGTAGGTAATGTAGTGCTGTCTGATTGGCTGAAAGATAGATCCCATTCATTTTTAACCTTTTAACTTTTTATGACTACTACTTTTGTCATCACCCACTGCATGTAGTGTAGTTTATATGCAAAAACAATATTATCAGCTTTCTAAGCCCAGAAACAGTATTTATCAAAAATCATGGTTGTAGTATTTAACCTGTATCTTCAGCTAACTTCAGCTAAGTGTTGCAGTTTCTTAGAAGTCACTTGTTATGAAGTTTATGCCAAGAACATAATGTAAATGCAAAAGTAAATGCTACCATTTACTTCTCTGGTCATATATACACTCATATAATCAGAAAGATTGATTTAGGTGCAATTACGTTATTGTGGACTGAGCTTGTAATTAGAGAATGTGCTTAAGTGGTGAGATGTGGGTGGTGTTGTACAATTTCTGCCTCTGAGGGACCGAGTCTGATTCTTTTGACCTTTTAGAGGACACACACGGAAAGAGAAAAAAAGAGAGATTCACCCTTTTAGCACGTTACCTTGGCTACCAGCCAAATAGCCAATCAGCACTCAGTGTTTTGTTTCTCACTCCTCCTTTCAGTACCATTTTAGCCATCCAAGCACTTCCTGTGGGTGTCTGACATGCAGGAATGGTGGATTGACAAGTCCGGTGATGTTTTGGCAGACAGCCAGCATTCTTCACATATGGAGCAACATGCTGTAAGAAACATACACACATTTTTTATGGCTGTAGCTGGACATATGTGGTCCATACACACACTTAACACACTTAACAATTTTAGGTTGTAAAAACGTTTCCGAAACGCTTTAAATAAGTAACAAAAATGTTATTTTGAAAAGTCTAGGAATGTTCAAAATATTCCATTTTTATGTGTTAACTTTACTGCTTGGTTAAAAAAAACATCAGTTAAACTTTCTAATTCAGTAACGTTTTTTAATTGGTCCACCATTATATCCTTTTTATTATTTGTGATATATAACATTAAAAAACGTTCTACAAACATTACAGCTAGAACTTTTTTGATAACTTTGACTGAACTTTTAGAGAATGTTAGCCAATCTTCATTGTTAGCTGGGTTTTTTCATTAATCAGCCTTAAAATGCCTCAGGATTACTTTTAAGAGCATATTGTCTAACTCTGACCATACAATAGGAATATCTGAAAATAGTCTGATAAGAACAATGAAACGAAATTGCTTTTTTGTGAAACAATGTTGAAGCATTCAAAAGAGTTTGTATCTCATTATAGTGTTTATGCCTGTGTTCTGTATCATGGGTAGAGATCTAAAATATGGTTTGTTGTACTTGTCACAAGGTAGGTTCTACAACATTAATTACTTGGCTTAAACCAGCGAAAAATTTGCAGAATATACCCTCTTGGGTTAGCATGAAAACAGCGTTTGAAAAACAAAGCGTCAGCACACAATGCATAAAAGACAATGCATAATTTCCGGCTACTTTAGCTCTGTTGGGATGCACATGACATTAGAGTGCATCAGGCAAAACAAATGATTCCTCTCACTTCAGTGGCTCTGTTTAGCAATATGCCATATGACAGCAGTCGGTGACTCTATTCTCTCACCAGCCTAAATAACCACACCAGTATAACAAACAACAGTGTAATTTAAATACAATGAGTAGTTGTTGATTTGTATATATACATTTGCAGAATGAGTGTGGTCAACTTTTTTCTTCTGTTGCCATTTTGAATGTTCTAGGAACATAATTCATTCATTTTAAAAACATTTCTTCTATCAGCATATTGTCTAACTCTGTCCATACAATGGGAATATCTGTCTGAGATATTTAGACAATGAAACGAATTTTGCTTTAGTTTTAGACATTGTGTCAACGTTATTGCTTGGTTATAAGAACATTTAATTTGGGATGATTTGTTACAAGAAATGTTATTTAATTTTATTCTGTGTTGTTTAACAGCGTTCCACTAACAATTTGAGAATAACATTTTAATATATATTATATATAATGCTAAAAAATGTTCTAGTACTGTTACTGCAAAATCGTTTTTGATAACATTTTAGAGAATGTTAGCCAACATTCTGACAACGTACCTTGTTAGCTGGGTTGTTAGCATTATGTTAACAAAATATAAGATTTATATAGCAATATATAAATATATATATTTCATGTAAAGAAGCTTGTAAATACCATATGTACTGATGAAAAAACAATTTAGCCAGTAAAGCGTTAAAACAAAGAAATATCAGCTCCTGTAAAAAAAAATAATGTTTTCAAATCAGTTCCACAATACAAGTGCACTAAACATCATGTATGTACTGTCTGCCCTCTCATTTTCTCAAGTGGACTACAAGTGGTGCTCGGGGAGAGTACATGTGAGAGTGGGAGAAACAAGAAGCAGGCGAGTGCTAGAGTGGGACGGGATGATGGGATATTTCAGGGTATGTGAGAGAAAAAATGATGGAGAGAGAATGAGTGGGAGTGAGAAAGGAGTGTTAAACCTAAGAGAGAAGAAAATGTGTGAGAAACAGAGAGGTTGCCAGGTTGAGAAGGGGAGGAGGAATTAAGAGTCGAGTTAACGAGGAAGAGAAGAAGAGAGAGTAAAAGCAGAAGAAAAGTAATTAGTGGCTCTTTAATCATGGAGGACAGAGAGTGAACCATGTCCCATCAACAGGTAACAAACGAGCACGGCATTCAAAAGACGAAGTTCCCTTCAGACAAGAGAAGATTAATCATCAACAAAGGAGACGGTGAGGAAATTGTTTTGTTGTTTAGGAAAGTTGGGTCAGATCACTTCACATGACAATGTCACATAGGAGTTCTTAATCTTTTTCAACATTTTTAGAACTGAAAATGTTTATTTGGTGTGTTTTCATTGGCTTCCTCTAATGAGGGGGCCGGGCTTGTGATTTGGTGTGTTTTCATTGGTTCCCTCTCTAATGAGGGGGCTGGGCTTGTGTGCCGTCCTGCAGCTTGTCAAATCTGAGCATGCATCTCATCTTCTGTCATGTCTAGCTCGGTACAGTATTTAGTCATCAAACAAAGATTTGATTCATATAAGAAAGTGTTAGTAAACAGTACTGGCAGTTGTAGGGCGTTCAGTGATGTTTCTACATATTCACTTTCAGATTTCCTCCAGGGATACATGGAATTGGATGTGTTGAGTTCACCTTTGTGTCTGGGTCACGTTGTAGTCTATATTTCACATATTTTAAGCACAAGAGAAGCTGCATCTATTATATAAAAGTCTAGCCTCTGGCTACAGAAATTATGTTAGACAGTTTTTTTTAAGTATACCATAAATAAAATGCAGTTTAAAGATCTTACTCTATAGTTGTAAGGTGTCAGTGTGATGGATATTTTTTGTTTTCTGTAAGCTAACATAAATGTGGATCCTTAATGTAGTCGGTTTGGAAAAGACAAACGCTGTTTGTTTTATTCTTTGAGGCATAATGCAGGTGTTCTGCTGTTTAGATCATATCACACCTTCCTCACTGATTAAATCCTGTTATTCCCCCACCCCCCACTTCCATCCTAAACAAAGGAAAAGAAAAAAGGAAGAAAGCAAAGCACAAGTGAATTCCATCTGAGTGACAGATTTTCCACCAGCATCACACAGCCCCCAGCTGCTCCACTCATTTTCTTCTGGATTCTGGAGTCACAAACATTCGTCTTTACCCAGCTAACAAGAAATGTTCTCAGAACATTGGTTAACATTCTCTAAAAAGCTCTCTCAAAGTTATCAAAAGATATGCTTGCAGTAACATTAGTATAATGTATTTTTGTTATCATATTTGTCAAAGGTGTTAATGTAACATTTTAAAAATGTTTTAGAATAAAAAAAGGTTGAATCACATTCTTATAACCAATCAATAATGGTAATATGTCTTAAGAAAGCGTTCATAGAACTTTCAGAACAACATTTTAATGTTTCTGTTACTTAATGGAAACATTAGGGAAATGTTATTACAATCAAAATTGTTAGTGGGGGTTGTCCCTGTTTTCCATGTATAGGAATGGGAGTCATGCCTGCGTGCATTCAGCAAGTCCATTTTCTGCTGCCAACTTTTCCGTCTGCCACAGTTGATTTCACAAATGATGGGCCAGCGGTGGCAAGACAGCAGGGGTAAATGGGAAAAGATGAGGTTTTCATAGAATGTCTGGCAACCCCCGTCCTCGCTCTTTCCTCATAAATAACAGTGTCTGATTAAAATACTGTGAAAGAGAGCAGAGTCATTTAAAGTTCAGAGATTTTTACCTCCAGCCACTGTGTGTGCTAGTTTGAACAGGTCAGCAGTGAAAGCCACTCGGGACAAAACACACAAACATACGCTGTTCTGCATGTACTTATTCACAAATACACTCACACGAACACAAACAAACAACCCCAGTAGGCTACAAGACTCAGATTAATTTTATTTTTCAGCTTCTAAGATGAACTCAGTGTTCTAATGAAATACATTCACATGTGTACAAACAAACACACACTCTCGCATTCTGAGCATCACTTGAAATTATTTGTTTATTCATGTCCAACAGTGTTTTTATCCTCAAACAGCGAGCATGCCAAGAATTTTGGTGATGATGTTTGGTAATGGATCATTTGATTTACTAGGCGTAGAAAGAGTTCACACACTAGATCTGGTCACATAAAAAGCTTTGCCATCAATAATAATAAATTTATTGAACTTAGATGAACCGCAAAAGCAAACATCCATATACTATATACTATACTATATAATATATATATATATATATTCACACACACATATAGTCATACTATACTATATAATATATATATATATATATATATATATTCACACACACATATAGTCATACATGCATAGTGTGCGTGTATGTATGCGTATATATATAGTGTATACATGCATGCATCTATGCATGTATGTGTCCTGGTATTTACTAAATTACAGTGACCAAATAAATTATTTTTATTAAACATGACATGAACATACAATGTTTGCATTATTTACTTTGTATTACTGTCTTTTGAACTGTCAAGTACAGTATAACTGGTATATACATACAGTGATAATATTTGGAAAAATATATAGTTTAATATTTTTATATAGTTTTTAAATAGCGAATTAGTTATTAACAAATGAAAGTTGATGGCACAGTAAGTGTTCTTTACTGTAGTGTTGCTTACAGATTTTATAGCAGAGTTATATTCACTTTGTTTATTATTAAAATTGTCATTCCATCATTTCAGCAATGACATTGAGAGGTTGAACATGCACCATCTCACATCTAGTTCCATGTCGCACTGAACATAAATAACTGCAATAATATCTAACTGACTGATTCATCAGTTCAGCCTCTATTAAAAGGATCTGAAATCCCTCTCTTTAATTTCCTCTCATCATGCAAACAAAATAGCAGTTTGAGCCTCATTACACTCTATCGTGATGCAATGATCCAAAATCAAGACACACACACACACACAATCATGAATCTGTATTAGAGCCAGGAGCGATTTTGACGTGAATGGACAACCCCATCAAATCAACACGTACTAGTTAAGCAGATTCAGATATGCGTGGTCCTCCGAGAACTCGGCGATCAATTAGCAGTGAAAATGAATGCATCCAGTGTCTGGAATGGCTACAGGGAGTATCGCAGTTGGAGAAAAGGACATTATCCCCAAGTAAATTCAATACGTTTCATCACGTCCTCATTTAATGGGCTGGAATCGTTCGGATAGAAGCTAATGTAATGGAAAGGAAGTATGTGAGGGGAGAGGGAAGAAGGGAGGGGGGGTTTCAGAGATGGTACTTTCCCGTAATCCTGGCACTCCTGGCTCCAAAGGTACGGTCTGCACTCTATATGGGGAAATATGAGAAGGTGTTATTACTTTGCTAGTGCTGACAAATGCTGTAAGTCAACTAAATGGTCAATTAAAGCAACGCTGTATATGCACACTCAGTTGATTTAAGCTGATTACGGGACCACGTGCACTTTTTATTATCGAGGCGACTCCATATGTCTTGTTCAGCCATCTTTCTCTTTTTTATATACGGCTGAGTACCACCAGCTTCCTGTATTCTGTACAACACCTGGGTAAACGTACCAGAAATGGGAAAATCTTCTGTATGTTTACGATAACCGTGAAGGAAACAATGCAGTGAAAAGAAAATTGGATCTTGTGTGGATTCCTTTTAGAGCCCGCGCAATTTATAATAGCACTGAGTGTTTAGCTAGCTAGCGGTCTTGTGGACGGTCAGTAAATCTAAGCTGCGCTCATTCAGAAATAAATAAAGAAGAAGGGAAAAATGCTCTCATGCACACCGTTTAATTAAGGGCTTCTGGGAATTATAATCAACACTATGAGAGACAGCCTGGTGATGAAGCATAAATCCATAGAGCCGGCAGCCGACGGGCCACAATCTCATGTGTTGGCAATATTGCTCATCTAGCAAACAACTACAGTGTGCGGTACACGTTTGTGTGATCGTGTGTGTGTGTGTGTGTGTAGGAGCGTGTACAAGTTTGGACTGGATATTCCAAAATAATATGAAAGCAAGCATTGGTACACTTGACAGCATGACAATTTTTTGGGGTTATATCTTATCATTTCTTTCTAACTCTTAAGCCAGTGTTATTGGTGAAACCTCTCATGCAACTGATAGTGTTTGACTGCATCCAGTGTCAGGTGACATCAGCCACAATAGTGCCTTATGAAAGCATACACTGTTTGAGCCTAAAGTGCTACAGTTTGATACAATCTATTGTGACACAAATGTCACAGCGCGTAACGTGAGCTAATGTTACATCACACTTTGCGAGGCATGATTTCTGCCAACAGTTTCTGTATTAAGCCACGCGCAAGTGTTATAACTGTTAGTGTATATTCTGTCAAATTAGGATTTATTTATATGTAGATGTTTGTTTGAGTGCGTGTCTGTCCTAACAGCGCAGTTAAGCAGTTCTGTCAAAGCACCAGAGTTAGTCATTTTGCTTTTGCTGATGTTGCTGCTAGCGGCTATAAAAACAAGCTTTGCTCAACACAGACTTGAGTAAGCACTACATTACTTTGGCAGTAAAGCCTTCAGAATGTGGAACAAGAGCCCAATTAGCAAATTGTAGTCAGTAAGTGTTCACATACAGCATAACATGTTCTCTAATAAACTGACTATTTAGTAACATTAAGTGGGAACATCAGTAAGAGGCAGAAATGGAAGCTATTAGGTTGCATTATTTAGCTGTCTGCTGCCAAATCATCACAATAAAGGAGAATACCTTGATTAACTATTAATCACTTTGTGTTTTATGTGTTATGTTAGTCTTATAGACAAACATTAGTTAAATAATAATATCCATTACTTTACAATTTTCTTTAAGCAAGAAATGATGAACACGGTCTTGTTTTATGTAAGGACATTAAAAGCAGCATTCTGCATTAGTAAATATTATGCAACAGTTCTCGAATCTGATAGTACCAGAACTACACTGAGACACTGTTTTGTATCACTCAGTAATTTGAACAATACTAAAACAATATAATCGATCGCCTCAGTGTACTCAGTGTCTCAATCACACATGATTTTCAGTGTCAGTGTCCTCTCTCTGTATACTATAAACCGTGTATTCTGTTCTGTATATGAACTCTGTATACCCAGCTAAGAATTTTAGGTTGTAAGAACGTTTTTCTAATGTTTCTATTAGTTAAACAACATTAAAAATGTTGTTTTAAATTTTCAAAACATCCAGATTAGACATTGCATTAATAGTATTGTTTGGTTATATGAACTGTATTTAAACTTTTTTTATTCTGTAACATTTTTAATACATTCTACTAACAACTTCAGAATAACATTTTTGATATATATGATACATAACATTAAAAACTAATGTTACTAAAAGAATGTTTTTGATAACTTTTTGAGAATGTTCCCTGTTAGCTGGGCATTTATTTATTTATATAACATTTCACTTATGGCATTACGCCAACCAATGGCGTAAGTGAAGGGTGGGCCTGTCTGTTGTCTAGTCTATGGCAGAGGACCTGTTTGAAAGCAATCATCATATTTGCCATTCTGTTTGATGATGCTGGTGGCACAGAAATTACACACTTCACCTTGTAATAATTACAGAGATGCTTTGACATGTGAAGGCAAGTCAACAATTAACAACCACGTAAGATGGTTGAAAAGCAAGTTTTGAAAGCAATATCATTAAATTTTTAGTCCTGCTATAAAAGTTTTTGTTTTATCTTTAATAATAATAAGTTTTTTCTTCCCACATTGATACAAAATGTGTATCAGCGGGATTCCAACCTATAAAATGTGGAAAATTACTTTTCCTTGATAACCTGCAACAACATCAGTGGTTTTGTAAAATCATTTCATTTATCTCTAGACCAGCGGCTTAATTAAAATGAAGTTTTAATTATTTGAATAAGCACCTGGTAGCACTTTACTATGGGACCAGCTCTCACTAGTAACTAGTAACCAGTAACCAGTTATTTATTAGAATATCACTAGCATATTGGCTGTTTATCAGTACTTTTAAAACATATATTAATGTTTTATTCTATGTGTCCATATTGTACATCTCCTACTTTTACCCCATACCTAAAACGAATACCTCTCTAAGTACTAATATGCAGTAAATTAAGAGTTTATTGAGACAAAACTCATAATATATAGTGAAAATGGGTACACAATACTAAGTGTACTTTTAGTTTGTTTACATAATGTTTTTTTAGACCATACCTAATGTATCTCCTTAAACCACAGATTTAGCAAACACATTTATTCTTTTTTATTCATCGCTTTCAGCAGGCTTTCAAAATGGTAATTCCCATAAAGTGTATTCTGTGACAGAAATGACATCTACACTGCAATGCCACGGTCAACAGAATTTACACTGCGCTAGTTTTGCCTGAGCTCAGAAACTGCGTAGAAACATGATTCACACCAATTATGTTTCAAAGCCACACTGATTTCCTGCCTTTTCTTTGTTGGATGCTGCCTGTGTTTCTCAGGCTAGTGGAGCAGACTGGATCTTTCCTGTTGAGCCTCTGTTGGACACAGAATCCAGGAATATAGCAGAGTGCCTTAAACTTCCAGCCAAGCATTTCAAAATACAGAAATCAAAGACCCAACTGCCCCTCATGCTGCTTTTAAAGAGAGCTTGGCTAGAATAGAGTGATTTAGACCAGAGGAGTCCAACAAGCCCTTTGCTTTTTACAGTGCAGTCCAAAATTGAGGCTTTTACAAATGGCCGTGGTTGTTGGCTTCTTTAAAATTACAGCTATTCTCAGCTGTAATATTACACCTCAGAAAGAAAGGAATTGAGATGCATGTTCTTAAAATGTGCTTTTTTTAAAGAGTGATGCTCGAGTGATAATGAGTATCAGATTTTCCAGTTCGTTCTAAGATATTGTATTAAAAATAGTAAAAATTATAAGGCTGTAGCTTCTGCTAGACATAGTCTAACATTTGCTGCATTGCATGAACTATTTTATGAAGGACAGAATTTTTTTCATTGTTCTGACAGGTCAATAAGGCAAATCAGGCTATTGAACTCAAACAACATCCTGCGTTTAGGTGCCATCGTCTTAGGTGGCAAGAACGTTTCAGTAATGTTTCCGTTAAGTAACAAAAATGTTAAAGGTGTTATTTTGAATGTTGTAGAAACATCCAGGTTTTTTGATGTTGTATTAACGTTGTTGTGTGGTTATATGAACATTTTTAAAATGTTCCACTTACAACTTATGCATAATGTTTTTAATATATGTGATATATAACATTAAAAAGTTACTGTAAGAACCTTTCTGATTAATTTAATAGAACTTTTGCAGAACGTTCTAAGAACATTTCCTGTTAGCTTGGAAAAACACTTTCTATTTTGTTGCTTGCTTTAAAATTGTTAATCTCATTCCCACAATGCTTTTCACCACACAAGTCCACATAAGGAAGCAGTCTTCATGATTTGCTGTTATACATAACTCGTTCTCACAGCAGACCCTTATGTTGTCTGTAGGGCTTTAACTCCTCTATCACCCGTGCATCCCGTCTCATCTGAGTCCAATTTAAAATTGTGAGAGCCCAGTGGCTTTTTATATGCACAGGAGGGGGAAATTATTTGTCAAAGTGAATGTCATCTAATTTAGCCTCGCCTAAGCCAGCGTGCTGATAGGATCTTGCAGACTGGATTGAGCTAGGGTTTACCGTCCATATATATTGTTCGGCGGGTAGCCTTTTAAAGATCTCAATCTAGCAAGAGCCGTGCCCCCCGCCAAACACCCACCCTTACATTTTATTACATGCAAGCCCGTTTGACTAATACACTTCAGCCCTGGCTCGCAGCCATATGCCAATTTATAACACAAGGCTCAACCTCCTCCATGCATACCAAGCAATGTCGATTTGTTGTATTGGCATATGAGTGTAGCCCCTCCCCTTTTCTCCCGATTCTCACCAATAAGAACAACAAATAAATCTTAAAGCGGCCACACTGAAGGTGCAGGAAATGACTCATGCATGCCCACAGATTACATGGCAACGTGAAACACTGTGAGAGGTTCACGACATTAACGATTTTCAGAAGAGACGTAATTATCCTGTTTTTGCATAACGAGCCCAACTTTCACTTTTGTTTATGAAAAGAAATCGAGAGAGAAAGAGCACGAATAAAAAAGAAAAACCGTCAGAAAGAAAAGCTAGCATGAAAAACATTTTCTCCAGTTGTGGAAATGTCACCAGTAAGCGTTACTGCATTTTTATGGTAATGTGATTTAATGAAAGCCCATCACCTATTTTTACATTGTCTATTTCTGCTGGCGTGAAAATGTCAGCAATTTTTCCCCAGCCACAACGCGCCATAGCTTGGCTCCCGATCAGCTCCTGCACTAGAACAGATGCATTTAAATATCAGTCTATTAGTTAAATGGATCGTCCTCACATGCAGCTGTCAGTTCTCTGAGGCATCTGGGCCAGGCTCCTAACCGTGTGCCAAACTTCCCTCTCTCACCCTCTCTCTATCTGTCTCTTCCACAATGGGGAAAAACATTTTGTTCCTGAATGCTAGAATTATACCATGAAGCATGTATTGTTACCACTGAGCATTTGAGGAAAGGTGTGTGTGTGTGTGTGTGTGTGTACTTGGTGTTGGTAAGGAACAAATGTGTGAGAATGGATGGATAGATAGACAGACACTATTGTGACATCTCTTCTGAAACTCTGAAGACACATGCAAGATTACTGGGTCTTTTACTCAAAACATAAAAGCATTTTAAAAACAGAAGGCACCCAAAAAAGTCTCTATTTACCTTTTATATTTACCTTCTATTTTAATCTCACTATGGTATGGAAGAAACAATCGAGACAAGAAACATCTTATTTGTTTTTCTTTGAATTAAGTACTTCTCTTTCTTCGTAGCCAAATATTTGAAATTTAAATCTAACAACATTTAGTGATTTATGCTTACAAAAACATAATTAAAGATATTTTCAGTGAAAACAAGTTTTTTTTACACAATTTGCTTCTCCAGTAAATGAATCTTGTTTAAATTTCATTTATATGCCGCATGAAGGACAGGTGTTTGTATCATTCCCCATTTGCTGGTGATTCCTTTTTGTTTGTAGAAAAGTGGATTATGTGCTCATTTACATTTAATCATTTAGCAAAATAGACCATTAATGTGGCTATAACCAATTTTCTACTTCCACATTAGTTTGAAGCGTTTCGATTGTAGTGATCCAACAGGCTGATTTTTCATAAATGTACTGAAGTGCTGTATATAATCCCGTCTCCTCTCTCCTCATGAAGAGCTAACACAACAGCTCTCGACACACATAAACCCACCAACGGTCGAACACCCAACTCCAGCCAGCTCGGCCCTGGCAGAGCGGCGGTAATCGTGAGAAACATGACCCCATCGGTCAACAAGCGTAATCCTTGGAAGAAGAATGGGTGTAATTAACGCTTCTGTTTCCTGTGTAGTAGGCGAAAAAGTGCCACAGTGGCCACTCTGCTCTCAAACCAGAGAGAGACAGTCAGAAGGGCTGGTTGGATGAAGACAAGTGGAAAAGGTCAAAAGTATAAATATAGCCAGCAGTTTGCCAAAGGTGGAGGATGGGGGTGCTGGTGGTGTTGGGGGTTGTCAATCATTGAGGCTGGTACAAGCTTCCCCACCTAAATGTTTTAAGAATATTTCCCTAATGTTTCCATTAGTAACAAAAACGTTATAAATGTTATTTTGAAGATCTAGGAATGTTCAAAACATAAAAAATATTTGTTTGTTTAATACATTTTAAAAACATTCTATGAACTACTTATTAAGTAGTGTTGTGTGTGTGTTTCACAAGGTACAAAATAAGGATGAATGAGGGTATTTGTATCTGTATGTGTGTGTAGATGAAACCTCAAGGGGCTGAAAAGGGGCAGCTGAGGGGTCTCTG
>JAZGTK010005807.1:0-21797 GCA_036877625.1 Ambastaia sidthimunki
GGTTTGCTCTGTCATTTGAGGACGCTGAGAAGTTTTTAACTGGTTGCGTTACACTGAGAGTTCTCATTCTGTTCTGTGTCAGAGATGTCAGCTGAATTAAACAGTCAATAAAACACGGCCACAGCTCAGTGTGTGACTCAGCACATCCTGTTGAACATCTTCAAGCTCAGGGACGGGCAAAACTAACTTCTGCTCTTCATCTTAAAGGAACAGTTCCTTCAAAAAAGAATGATTTGTCATTATTTATTTTTACGCTTATTTAGTTCTTTTATTGCAGGGAAATGAGTGTGTTCACAAACGATAGTGGATGGAAACTGTTTTTTGGGGGGGTTTTTTACTGTAAAAAAACATACAGAATACATGTCTCATGAAAGTGATCTATATGACTCTATATTTCACTACACCTCTGACATCACAGTGAGTCATTCGCTATTAGAATGACATCACGGTTAGTAAACAGTGACAGTATTTTCATATTTGAGTGAATTATTCCTTTAGCAGACAGCAGTATGAAGGTGCCTAATAAGGAAAGTGTTTTCAGTCAAAGCGCTCCTAACGTCATGATCTAAACCAGGTTATCATGTCAACTCACAGGTCAGATTGATCAAAACCTCACCTTATTTAGCCCGGATTCTTTGTTAAAACTTAACCATACAGACACGTGCTTGTCTTATAAAGTCAAAATCTGCCCTGATATTAATTCTAATCCTAAATCGTACATTATTACAAGGTTAGTCACCCGGTTAACAAGGGAACATTCTCAGAATGTTGGCTGACATTCTTGAAGTGCTCTCAGAATTAAAAAAAAGTTCTTACAGTAATGTTTGAATGTTAATGTTATATATCATAAATCAGAAACTGTACTCTTTAGTTGTTAGTGGAACGTTTTAAAAAGTTTCAGAATAAAAAAGTTTGAATAATGTTCAATATTGGTAATATAATGTCTAAAAACTGGACGGTTTTTAACATTCCTAGAACTTCAAAATACCATCTTTAATGTTTTTGTTAATTAATGGAAACGTTAGGCCAATGCGCTAACAACTTAAAATTGTTAGCTGGGCAACTGTTCAATTGATTTATATCACTGACTTGATTCTCAGTCAAACACAATAGCAGCATTCAATCAGTGTTGATGTATCAGAACTTTTTCAATGATTTAACATAATGTAAGATGATTATTTTTTCCCTAAGCACTGAATCGCATGCACAGGATTGTGGGGTGTCATAGACAGCGAAGGACACATGGGCTGCCTTTAAGAACCAATCAGATTAAGGCATCTTAGTAGACACATCAGATTTGGTGCATACTACATGCTGTATGTGTCCAGAGAAGGCAGCGTTTCGGACGCAACACTTTGTTTATTCTTCACATTATATTTTCCATCTTCCCTCCAGCTGCGATTCCTTTTATCTTCTTCCAGAAATGTTCAGAGTTCCGTGTCGGAGCCTTCAAAGGTTTTCTTTTATCTCTCAGACCGCAGTGGGGTCGCTCTGATGAGACCGAGCAAGTGTAATTTAATTATTCATTTGAAAAGTATCATTTCACGTTCAGGCAGCTCAGCCTGATGAATAATAAACTCACATCGCTGCATAAACACTGCTGATTAACACGGCGAGGTTCTAGCGTTTAGTAACGGTGAGAGAGGAAAACAATGCAGCTTTTAATTTAATAACACATTCCAAGAAATTCTCGGGATGATTAATGCCGTAAACTTAAAGGAAACATTCAGCCAAATAAGAAAATTCTGTCATTATTCACTCAACCTTATGCTGTTCCAAACCTGTATCCTGTTGATTTTTCCATGGAACACAAAGGGGAATTTTGTCATTAAAATATCTGTGAATGTTGCTGTTAAATGTTATACTATTTATAAGTATATGAGACGTATATGAAGTTTTATAAAGTTGTATAAAGAGTTTTATAAGGAGTTTTGTAGCAGATGTGCTGTTTTAAGATATATAAAAATGATCACCACACATACGGTAATATATATCAAATGTCAGCTACTGTGAAGGCTTTATCACACAGCCCCAGTAATTACTGTGTTGAAATGAGTCCAGCGTTCAGTCCGTGTTCAGTGTGTGTTGATGTTCTTCGTTTACAGACTCGTTTGTGAACCGTTTCCATGTTCAGTGGAGGCCTGAACACTGCAGCCACAATCAGAGCAGAGAAGCAGAAAAATCCGTCACTCAGGTGTGTTAATAACCTCCATCATTCCTACACATAATCCTACAAATCCTTGTTGTGTCCGTGTGTATTTACGAGTCGCAACCGAATGAGCCAGGAGCTTTCTGAACAAGTCTCTTGCTCTCCATTAAACAGTCTCTTACGGGACTAAAGACTCATTTCTCTTCATTATTGGAAGCAAATTAGCGAGTGTTGTTTCAAATGATGTGGTCAAAATGTGGTCCGGTGCCTAATAAAACACATGTATTAAAACAACATTTCCAGGAAGCAGGATTATATTCATCAGAGGCTCTGGCCGCCGGCCACCGGCGCTTTAACCTGCATCCCGGAGCGCGTTTCAATGCGACACAGCGCGTCCCTGCCCCTACACATCAATGCATTCTTTATTGCGCCGTGCTCTAGTTGCTAGGAAATGTGCATTCACTTTCTATAGACTGCTGGGAAACACGACATTCCAGAGGCGTTCCTCTACACCAGTATTCCTTTGAAAGACAATCCGTGAGAGTCTGGATGCATTCCTACTGCTTCCTGGTTTAATTGAAACTAGGTTTTTACATTTTCATAATACAGGAAATGTGAGGGTTGTTTGCAAAATTGTGTGTAAAATTCAGTCAGAGTGTGGATTGTGGGTGGTTGCCAGGGCATGTTAAGTGGTTGCTAGGGTGTTTTGGGTGGTTGTGTACTGTCAGTGAAGTCCACCCCCACACCTCATGATAGTTTGGTCTGATGGATCAGATTCCATTTCAGTGCAAGTCTGGGGATGTTTTGGTCTGTGATCACTTAGAAAGTAGCAGCCGTAGATTCCCAGAACCATGTTTAATGGGTTAGTTCAGGTCTCTAATATTAACTAGCAGCAATGCTAATGCTTGACTATCTTGACTATCTAATGTTTAAATATCTGTCTACTGGACAATAAAACTGTATGCGATAGGCAATATGATAGGCAATATGAAGTCAGTTTAAATTATGTTTAAAAATGGAAAATTTTATATAAACCAATATACATGTTTCTGCCAGGTGGACAGTAAAACAGACAAATAAAACGCACATAAATTAAGAGAGGACTTGCCAAGTCAAACTTTATTTATAGAGGACAGTTTTACAAAATCTTGACACATAATGCTTTACAGTAGAAAATAAAAGAATTTACACAGTATTTACGCACCAAAATAAAAACAATACACAGACAATATTACATAAAAAGATTAGAGTCTTGTCTAGAGACCAGATCATCAGAGCAACCACCTGAACAACTGGCTACTCAACTACAGTGTCTTCAGAAGATCATCCAGCTGTAGCCTCAGTTGTCAAGATCATTTCTTCATGATCAGTGTTTGATGAACCTTCTTCTCTTGCAGGAGAACTACATCAATCTCCCCAGCCTGCTTTTCTCCTGCAAGTACAGAGTCACCGTTCGCACGCTCAACGCCAAGAGACGCTCCAAAGCCGAGAGCACCAGTTTCTTAACGCCGTCCTGCGCGACGATCAGGAGCAAGAGTCTGAAGCCCATCACCTGTCCTGGAGACACCAGTGAGCAAAGATTGAGTTCATACCTGATTCTACAACATCTGTGACCAGATCTTCTGATTCATTTACAATCTGATCAGACCACATTCAGAACAATACAACTGATCTCACTGCATTTACAGTGTAAATGCTAATGTGATCTGATAACAGTTAAAAAATAATGTGGAAAAACACAATACTATGACATAGGGCTGCTCGATGTTAAAAAAAATTTTGATAAATTGCAAAAAAAAAAAATGCAATATGGGATATTATAATACATGCGATTTGATAATGTAAAAAGTTTTGTGATTAAAATATTTTTAAAAACTAACAATTATAGAATCAACATACATGCTTTTCTGTGGACAAAAGCATCACTTTGACTTATGAAAGCAAACAGTCATGTTTTATGTAGTTTGTCTTCTGTTGTTTTGACATAATGGCGTTGTTGTTTTTTTACAGCATCAAAAGTTTCAGCTAAACCTGAAAATCTAACAGCAGGATTCACTTTCCACGCCGGCAACGTGACGGCCCACTTTCTGTGGAGGGTGACACGCCTCCAGCCAGACCAGCCAATCACAGGCTTCCAGGTCACGTGGGCAGAGGTTACCACGGAGAGCCGTCAGAACAGCCTGCCTAATAGCATCATCTCTCAATCTCAGATTCTTCCCTCCGTAAGTGTCTCAAAACATTCAGTTGTGATTATTACATGTTTTTGACCAGCTGGTTTAACAGTACTAGTTTAGTCCCCTTTACTAACTACCGCTCACATGAGGATGTTCTACAGTTCAGAAGGTTGGTTGTGAAGTCAGATATAGAGATGTATGTTTTTCATGTGTCATTATAGCTGATGGTGTCTGTAAGTGGCATATAAGTGCAGCTGTAGCGTGTTTTTCACACTTTAAATGATCCGTACAGCACCGAGATGCTTCATTTACTGCGTTTACATCAAAGCCAACACAACACAGTCACCATTTATCAGCAGACATGTGCACCATTTCACCTGCATTAGCTGCGCAGACATGCATTTCTGATGCTGAGCACTGTGTTGTGAGGCATTTATATTCTAAACACAGAATCACAGACGGACTAACCGGCCGCTCCTCTGCTAGTATAAATGAGCAGTCAGGGTCCAGTTTTTATCCCAAAAATACAGAAACTGTCAGAGCTGAATGATCTTCAGGAAATAAAATACAGGAGTTATAGTTTGACTGTTTATATGAGAAGCACGTGTTTGTTTATGCGGATTCTCACGTTCTTACCGAACTGCAGAAATGCGAGTGTTTCATTTAGAATCAGTTTGACAGTGAAGCTCTGTTGACATTAGCTGACGGTGAACAGCGCTGCTGTGAGGAGTTACTGTGAGCATTAGGGGTATTAGTATAATCTCCCTGCTGTCCGTGTTAAATCAGGATGTTTTTGGCTTTGGTTTGGAGCTGCTTGCGGTTCATCCATCACTGCAGTCAACAGCACAGGTGAAGTCATCCATCACACACTCCTCCAAGAACAAACCGCCCTCACACTTCATTTATAACAGCAGAAACACGAATCGCCGTATTATGTTTTCTATTTACATCCTGGTGTCCAGCGAAGCCTTAATTGACTCCAATCAGATCGAAATAAATCAGATTCAGCTGTATTCTGAATGAAGCAAGTGGGACCAGTTTGATTCCAAATCATGTCTTCATTCCAGTTTCTCGAGAGAAAACCGAGGCCAGCTTGGTCCGCGTTACACAACGTCATCATTATCAGATTGGATTCATTTATTAATTAGACATGTTTATGAATGCCGCCGTGATTATTTAATTCTTTACAAAGAGTAAAACCGAAGAGCGGCCAAAGAACTAATAACAAACATGAACTAAAGATGCCTGTCATAACATCTGCTAAAAAAGATCTGCGTTTTAGAGTTATACATACTGGTGTGAGTTAGGAAGTGTGTGGTAAACTGTTTTATACGCTGTATGTATATTTATCTGTAAAGCTGTCGGTGGGCAAGACTGCTTTACGATGTTTACAGGTGAAAGCGGCCGAGAAGGTTTTAGTTCTGACTTTGTGTTTTTGCGATGTTTCTCAGGATCATAATTTCCTGGTCGTCTCCAACCTCAGGCCGGCAACGTTCTACAGGTTAGAGGTTCAGGTCATTACTGCAGCAGGTGAAGGTCCAGCAACAATGAAGATCTTCCAGACACCCAGCAGACCACAGCAAAGTACGCAAACACACCTCAGACGCAGGAAACCTATTGCGTAAAAACCCTTCATAGGTATAAAGTGAACCAGATTTGGGGGGGGTATAAATTATAAATGTATATTAAATAAATAAAGGTTTCCATAGATTTTACAGGTGTGATGTTTAGGGCACCACAGCATTTCAGATTTACTTAGGACACGTTTTTGTTCCTCACAGAAGCTCCACTTGAACATCAGCAGCACCATCAGAAGTCTTCTGAGGAGAAACATTGAAAAGGCCACAAAACGACAAAAATTGTGTGACAACTTCTGACAGACACAAAACTGTTACTCTGTCTCCTCTATAAAAAGGTCTCTGCTTCATTCTCACCCTTCAGCTCGACTCAGACAGTGTTGCTAAACTCTTGTTAGCTTAGCGACTCTAATACCACATTAGCAGTTTAAGGACATGATCTGGTGTTTGATGAACTGTGTGAATCTGAGCTTCATTTTTCTGCTGATCAGATCAGACGTTTCTCAGATCTTCAGTTAAAGCAAAACATTTCATTCTGTCACTATTTAGCCTTGTATTGTTGAAAGCTATAAGCTGTTATTGTTTCTGTGTAACAGTTATTATGCAGCTGTTATGTTCTTCATACAATCACATTTCATAGACGCCGCGTCTGTGAAGCTTCAGAAAACGTCATAACCTGCTCGCCAGGTGTGACACAAGGTGAAAAGTAATGAAAGATGTTTCTGTGAGCTGAGAGACTGGAAATGATTTTGTTGATCGCTTGACTTCTGTTTCCCAGCGAAAAGCGAACATTCTAAGAACCTTGGCTAACGTTCTCTAAAAGTTTTTTCAGTTATCAAAAATTCATATAGGAAAATGTTATTCTCAAGTTGTTAGTAGAACGTTTTAAAAACATTACAGAATTGAAATAACGTTCTTATAACCAAGCACTAGTTAATACGGCATCTAAAAATCAGGCCATTTTGAATGTTCCTAGAATATTCAAAATAACATTTTTAACGTTTTGGAAACATTAGGGAAACGTTCTTACCGCCTAAACTTGTTAGCTGGGTCTGTGGAATGTGGACACAAAGAGTAAAAAATGATTTTAGATTGAACTGTTTTTTTAATTGGGCATTAGAATATGTGTTAGCAATATACAAAGATTAATGGAGACTTGCTTTATTAATACTTATGTGTGTTTTTAAATGTAACTGTATATGTTCTTGGCTGTGTTCTTGGAGATATTTGTTGTGCTGCGGTCAGTGAATGTTGATATTTATTTATGTGTGTATTGCATCACTTCCTTTGTATGTGAATACGTGTTAGTTTCGTGCATTAGCAGTCAGTGTTTTTTAAAAACAACTTCTTGTAAAAACATTATGTAAAAAAATATAATTGTACATACAGTTTTATGTTCTGTTATTTCCATAGATACAACTGTACATACGTTTAAGTAATAAAATAATCCCACCTCTGTCTTGTGTTCGTCTGCTCGTCAATGGTCCAATAAATGTGCTGTGTAGCTGGAAGCGTTTGTGCATTTGCATAAGTCTTGTAAGGACACTATGTATATGGCTCTATTTCTGCTCTGTTTATGTTCAGTTCTGTTATGCTACAATCGATTAGTTCTTGACTGTCCATGCAAGCTGATTCTCCTGAGTGTAGATGTGGCTGCTTTCTTTCTGTGCCAAAACCAAACGCTTCTTTCAGAGACGACTTTCATTCCCTGCCGACACACAACAGTAAACATCACACTTCTCCAGATCCTCTTAAAAGCCACAATGAACTGTGAAAATCAACAAAAGACTGTGTCCTTATTTTAAAATCTATGACAAGGCACAGAGAGACACTTCAATAATACATTTTAAAGTCTTCCAGATTTTCAATACACATTAAATTATCCATTAATGTGTGAGTCATTTTGACTGCTGTAGTCTTTTATGTTGATTTGTGTTTGTCAGTGTTTAGAACGAGGGACAAGATGTTTTAGACGAGGACAAGAGCGTCTCATGTACCTCGTACCTCGTCTTTTCTTCTAAACTGTTTCTGGAGATTAACTCTGTACTGAGCTGTTCAGCAGAGCTCTCACGCGATCCTCACATCTCATCTGTATCCACACGATCCACATTCTGTGTTGTTCTCATGGCTAGATTTTATCTAGAAAGCAATTAAATCCACATTTAAACTTCGCTTATTTTAATTATTTTTTTATCATTTCTGTTGTTTCTTTTGTCTTCGTAATTAAATTTTTCATTTAGTTCTTTGCTTTGTTATTCATATTTAGTTTGTTTCATGGTCTGGTTTATTTCTGTTAATTTAATTTTAATTCTTATTTTTTTAAAGGCAGAGCTTTGAAATCCAAGAGTGACTTGGTTTTTGCTTATGAGAGATCTTGGCATTTCCACATTTTTTGTCTTGTATTTGAAATGATTAGATATTCCAGAGGCTGGTGATGTTGCTTTAGGCTCTAGAGTGTTTCTGGTTAGACTCTTGAATAGCACATGAAAGACTCGATTCTGCAGAGATGTTTTGTCTGCTTGTAATCAGCAACAGAGCAGTTCTTATATAATGTGCCATTCAGAAATCTGTAGTTTAGCTTTAGCACCCGTATGTTGTTGGCACTCATTTAAATACTAATAATATTAGCTGTTGTATTGTCTCTTTTGCATTGAGTAATTTAAACAGTTGAAAGACAGAGAACATTCAGTCAGATTTCATCTTAAAGGGAAGTTGAGTTCACTGGATTTCTGGCACCGATTTTCATCCTGACATGTTTCAGATGGCTTTCACGGTTTCCGCCCTGTTTATTTATTAATCTTGTTCACACCGGACATCTATTTATCTCAAAACTGCTTTGGGATTGTAAGAATCTAGGTTCAGCCACACACACACTCACTAATGACAGAATATCTCTCAACACTGGTTTCAGGCCTCCGCACGGCCAGCCAGCAATATTCTCCTATGTATCATTTCAGACCTATGAAAGATATAAATTGCTGAATAAATGCTGAAAAAATCCAGCAATCTAAACAGCATTATTCACTATGTAATCGCTGTAGAGGCACAGAGAGTTTTCAGAGAAGGACATTGTGAGGAAAAAAGCTTCACATTTGTTTTAATGAAAGTTAAAACTAAAAAAACATGCACCAAGTTAATGAAGAAAAAAAGCAGAGAATGATCTATAAATATTTACTCAATGAAAAATACCTGCTTGTCTTATATAGACAGTCAAGATAAATGAGAGGTAGAATCCCTCACTGAACTGATGTCATCTTAGACAAGCCATAAAGAGCTTTGAGAAACAAATCACAGTTGTGGACAGAAATTAACTGAAGCAAATGATGATATATCAACCGACGCTTAAATATTGACCAAACTGATTTATCTGCTAATATTTCGCTTGCATACGCAGAGACATTTAAAAGAACATTTTTGTGCTTTTATAAATTAAAAACACTAGAAATTCTGAGAAAATTCTTCTGCATGGTGACAGCAGGTCTTTAGGGTCACTGTGTCAAATCAAAACAGCTTACGTTTGATGCAGCCTCTTGAACTCTACAGGGCAAAGGTCAGAGGTCAATAAGTCCTCAGTTGAAATCGTTGGTTTGAAGAACTTCCCCCGAGACCACATCATCTAAAGCTCTTTTACCCAGAAGAACTGGAAATATTGCAGGTATGTAAACATTTCATGCTGATTAGGGTTAATCTTCCCTAAAATTATTTTTAAAGGGAAATAAACAAATACAGTTCTCTCGACTCTTACCTCAGCAACAATTTTAATAACACTCACATTTAATGCAACAGTTCAACGAGAAAGCACAATGTTGTCATCATTTATCCTCCAAACTCTTCCAAACTCACATTCACTCTTTCTTCAAAAAAACGATGTTCATGTCTGAACAACCAAAGCAGAACAATTGAAGTCTTTATCCACTTAATGTTCCTCTTGGTGTCTCTTAAAAAAACACTTTTCTCAGAGCAAAATGTCCAAATGGAAGTCAAGAAATTAGGAAACAATCCAGAATAGCAGCGCTGTATCCAGTTACACAGATGCTCTGTAATCACTGAGCTGGATGGTCACGGAAGCTTCGAGGCAGGTCAAAGGTCGTCTTACCTCTGAGGGAGGCGAGCGCTGCTGCTGGTACAGAGAGCCGGTCGCAGGGGTCGAGTTCCGCTCAGATCCGCTTGCGAGAACTAATCAACTCTGTCATGGAGTCTTTTTTCCTTCACTCTTTGAATTAGAGAGAGTAAGTGCTTAAATAAAACAAGATGGAAATTCTTTGGAAGACGAGTTCAGGCCTGCTCACCGACTAAACTGCGTTTGCATGTACAGTCTTTATGTACACAGTCACAGTAAGGTGTTCTTGAAACCCCTCAACCGTGGTAAAGTCAGTGTGACTAAAAAGATCCTTTATGCATGTAAACATAGACACAAATGTGTGTGATGGTGTTGAGTAATTAACCCGTTACTGTGGTGATAGCAAACCAAGTTAGTATTCAGGCAGCTATAAAGAAGTTGACAGTTTAATTGACTTGCTTGTTAAGTTTCACTTCAAACTGTTGCTCCACCATGAAAATACAATAGTTAAGATGATTAGAGAAACAGGTTTATAGAACACAGTTACAAAACCACTGGCACAATGCAACACAAATGCAGCATGCAATGCAGTCTGATGCATTTCAGAATGCAGCAATGATCAAAACTATGTTTGCTTTTATGTACCTACATAGTGAATGTTTTATTCCTAACACACGACCTCAAGTGACTTAGAATGCTGGCTGACGTTGTCTAACAGTTCTGTTAAAGTTCTTAAAATGTTCTTGCAGTAACGTTAGTAGAACATTTTTAACATATGTGAAACATTACTCCTACAATATTAGTGGAATGTTTTAAAAATGTTACAGAATTAAAAACATTGAATAATGTTCTTATAGCCAAGCAATAATGTTAATACAGCATCTAAAAAACTGGACATCTAAAAATAACATTTTAATGTTTTTGTTACTTAATGGAAACGTTAGGAAAACATTCTTACAACCCAAAATTGTTAGCTGGCTTATTCTTCCAGCAAGTTATATGGCCCTTTAAATAATACAGTTCAACTGTACACTGTTTACTGTTGCCAAGCAATGAACAACCGGCCAAACGTGTGGTCACAGGTGTGTTTATCTGCATATATAATCTGTTCTAATTACCTAAAGCTTTATTTCTCAGGCATGAATCTGTATACACTGACACAGCTGTGACTGATGAACTGATACTTCCTCTGTTAATGATGCTGGTTTGACGTGGCGGATGGCTCAGCGCACAAATGATGCAACGCTAAAAGCCTCTGAATTTTCCAGTTTGACCTCTGAATCACATTCAGGCCACGAAGAGATTCCAGATTCCTGTTCTTCTGTTCTAATATAAAAATGCCAGTCATAGTTTAATGATTAGCAGATGAAACACATGGCTTGTGGCCTATTGGATGTTTGAACATGTGGATACAATAACTGACAGCATTTGTCAAAGCCAGAATATTGTGGATTGTAACCAGTGAAAAAAATCCACTACAGTGCATAATTATACTGATGGAAAAGATTGAGCTAATGTAAACATTGTTTATTATTGAAGTAGCCGCATGTTCTGTAACACAGACCATCAGCCACAGGACCTTCACTGAGGGGTCCTTCCTACTGCCCGGCTCAGGAATAACATCACTGCTCTCCAGCATCTGTTGTGTTTTTATGGGCTGGTTGGTTTGCTGATGTTCTTCAACAGCGTCATCCAAGCTAACAATTTTTAGGTTGTGAGAATGTTTCCCTAGCATTTCCATAAAGGGACAAAAACATTAAAAAAATTATTATTTGACTATTTAGTGTTCAAAACGCTCTTAGAACGACACTTTTGAACGTGCATATATGTATATACTGCAAGAACTGCTACTGCAAGAACATTTTTGATATATTTGAGAGAACTTTTAGAGAATGTTCGGAGAATGTTAGCTGGGAATACTTTCTTAAATTACAACACAAACGTGTTCATTTTCGAGTTCAAAAGGTTTCGCGTAACAGGAATGAGACGAGGCCGGCGTGTTTTAGCACCTGCTCATGCTCTGTAGCGCACAAACCATTAAATGTCAAATAATTTTACGTCTTGAGTTTTGATTCAAGCATCAGAGCAAAGACCCGCCAAGCTGTGATGCAGGAAAAACACAGAACATACGTAATGAAATATTTGTGATTTACATATTGCTTATAATATTTTATTTTATGATATCAAGAGAAATTGCAGTGAAGGTGCTAAGAGCCTGTGAGGTCTGTGGAGACCCCCAGACGTTATGATTGGACTCATTTCACACTCCTGAAGGAGATGGATGAGATATTCTGGGTCATGAAAGTTCAGCTCACGATTGACCTGCCAAAACTCTCCAGCACGTCTCACCTTAGAGACGCCCTTGATACTGTAACACACATAAAAAATATTCTGCACCTGCTAAACTGATGGAGACGTAAATCACTCCATAGCATAGCAACAGTTTAACTGTTCCATTCACCCTAAAACTATTAACTTTATTTATTCATTTGGCTCACGCGTTTATCCAGCTCAACTTACAATGCTGTACATTAAGCGTTTAATTCATTTAAAATGGTTTAAATTAAATATATAAAGACTTTTTAGAACAAATAAGGTTGTATGTTCTCATTGTTGATCTATGTGAATTAATTTTGTAATTTAAAATATTTTTGTATGATTTTTAGATATCTAGATACTGTATGAGCAGTCAGCTCAAGATGTTACCACTGCAGCTTGTGGTTCTTCTGTGGTTCCTCTGTGTTTATTCTTCATGGATGTCTTGATCTTCAGCAGTTCATGTGACTGTTTGTTGTGAACATGACTTCATGAGCAGAACTCCAGGATGGATCAGAACCTCAGATGGTTTATAAGGAGTTTTGTGATTCTGCAGAAACGGTTAGATTTGTTTGGTTTTGTCATGCATATGCAGATCTTTCCAGCAGCGTTTGAGTTCAAAACAATAACCCAAACGACTCTTCCTGTGTTTATTTGAGAGCTTTGGGCCAGAAGAATCTTGGTTCCTCATGACCAATGAAACTCAGTGATGTTCCTGCCAGGTAAAGTTTTACCACGGAAACAAACGTTCAACTGGCAGCACACGTTCTGGAGGTTTTGAAGGCATCATGTCTGAATCTGCTTCTTTTGGAGGTTTTAGTTTATTGTTTTACTTATGACGTTGGCTTCTCCGTGATCTCCTGTTTGCGGTTTCTCACCCGTAGATGTTTAAAAGGGAAAATGGAAGCGGTACATGAATGAGACATTGTGGTTTGACGCACATGTTCAGACGAAGTTGCTCTGAACTCTGAGATATTACATTTCACATATGGCTCTTCTGACACAGATACACATGGAGGAGGAACTGATGAAACTGTGTGACTGTGGCCATTTTTGATCCTGACACTAAACTTCTCTGAATTACTAACAAGGGACAGATGCTTTAGAATCACATCATAGAAGGTCACATCGTCAAAATATGAGATCTTCTGCATCTCAGGTGCTTTGAGAAGCACCACACAACATCAGACTGATATTCAGTGAGGTCCGGTGAAACCAGTGCAAGATGTTTCTCCTAAAGGAAAGTTCACCCAATAATCATGTAATCATATATTCACTCTTATGTTGGTTTGAGCTTGTGTTAGTTTTTGTTCTTCTGTGAAACATAATAAGAGATTGCAACTGAAAGTTTGTGAGTGTTTTCTGTGCGAAGAAAGTGATTTATTACACTATAAAGGCACCACAAAAGTATAGTTCATGACACGTGTGCTATAGTGTATTTGTGTTGTGTTTTGTGTAATAAACAGATCCAAATTAAGACAAATGTCATTGTGCTTCTGTTCTGCATAAACACTGAGATGCTGCTGTGGTTTAAAAGTCATTGTGTCACATAATCAGTGCTGTGGAAGAATATATCTAAAGCAATGACCTGTAGTTTAGTGTGTTTGATTACAAATCAATCAATCCCACAAAGATTTGGAATATAGAGCTGAAGTCATATGAACTACTTTTATGTTTTTTGGCAATCACTGTCCACTTGTCTTGTATGGAAAACAGTGGCTCAGTTTCCGTACAAGGAACTCTGCCTGACATTCCCTTTTATTTCTCGGAAAATAGAAAATAATCTGGGTTGGACTGAAATGAGGGCGAGTAAATAATGACACAGATTTACTCCCCCGTCAGGTTGATGATAATCCAGCACAACTATTTCTGTGATTGTGTGGAAGTGCCAATGAAAGACGAGATATTCAAGACTGATTTACAATGAAAATAAAAGAAAGAAATATGTGTAACATTAAACTGAAGAGCTACACCTAGTTTAAAAAAGGTTCTTAGAGGGTTTTTTTCACAGTAATGCCATAGAAGAACCATTTTTGGTTCCCTACAGAACCATTCAGTCAAAGATTCTTGAAAGTACCATTTCTTTCTTACCCTTTATGGTCTAAGGAACCTTTTGTGAAACAGAAGGGTTCTGTGAATGTTAAAGGTTCTTTATGGATCCACACAGCCAAAATGGTTCTTCTATTGCATCATTTAGCACCTTTATTTTTGGGAGTGTAATGAGTAAATGCTGCAAACTTCAAAATGAACCCATTTTTTCTTCTTAAATGTAACATGTTCCCCAGAGAGGAGGCCAACTCTGTTTTGAAACATAAGTACTGATGACATACGGCCCAAAGTTACTGAAGTGGTTGTAACCATCATTTATCAACCCCCAAGTTCAACTGTAACAACGGGATAATGTGACACATGCTTTAGAAAACTACATCCATCAGAGTCAGAATTAGCTAGACAACAAACACCTGCTCCTCATCAAATGCACATGTTCTGACATCTGTTGTTTGGGTCATTAGATACTGATGTGCTGGTACTCTGATCTCATCAGACTGGTTAACCATTTTAACCAACATGATTTCATTCATCGACCAGCTTTGATCAGCTTCATAAACGAAGTTAAATAAAGTTACTTTAATTTCAAAAATACTACATGAACTATATTATCACTCATAACATGAATTAATGCTCTATTTACTGAAATCAAAAATGTAGGGCTGAACAAAAAAAAGTTTTTCTACAAAAAAAGAGTGTAAAATGCTATACAGGAGTTTGAACCAGTTCGAAACGAACAAAATATCCAGTTTGATTAAACTAACTCACTGAAATGAATCAGACTTTCCCAACAACAGTGTTTGAGAGGCATTCTGGAAGAGTTCATGTTTTTAACAGTACGTAACACTTTGGGAAACACACTGATGCTTGGACACTGGAAAAAAACAGATTGTTACTAGAAATGCATTCGTACCACTTTTAAAACAATCTGAAATGCAGTTTGTGTTACTGCTGTAGTTTGTTACCACTCACTAGAGTTTCTTATTTACTCTAATGTGAATATAAATAAGTTTCTCTAAGTCATAATTAAATATGTAAGTCATCATTAGGTTTTATGGCTGTGCACCATCTTACACAATGCAGAGTTTCAAACTGATGTCTAATTGAATTAACCACGTGAGCATTTAAAGTTTCCCTTTTGCCCCTCCGTGAGGCCACATGGTTGGAATATTCATTTGTTCTGCCCAAGGCAACATCCCGTATGTCAGACATCTCAGGTCTGAATCAGATAATTGAGCAGACGGTGGCTGATTGATGTTTTAAGGAAGTTTCTCTTCCTATTTAAAATATTCATGCATTTAACTGCCTACAGGGAGTCATTAAAAGCAGATTACGTTGTCTTGTCAAACGTGGTGCGGCTCATAGCAGGTCTTGTTATGTGTGTTATCGCTAAAAATCATTTTCTCTATAGAAAAATGTATTGTCATAATCCACTGTTGTGTTGATGTGAACACAACATCATACACACACAATAGACACTTGATGGTTGTGTTCAGTTTCTGGTTATCAGTATGTGCATCAGTGTGTGTAAAGTGTGAACCATCACTTCTGGAGTTTGTGTCTTTGCTTTCAAAAGCAAATCTGTGTGTTATTTAGCAGAATAAGACAGTATTGATACTTAATATCTCCAGTTTAAGCTGTTAAAACAACATGGTAACCATTACAGCCACACTGTTCACCAGAAAACCCAGCCGGTGCAGTTACTGAGGCGAGTTGCTCATCACTGTTTGACTGAGTCAGATTACCTCAGGTCCAAGTCAAAGGGCCTTTAGTTTACAGGTCACAATAGTTTATATCGTGTTCACAAGCTGCTCACGGTCTTAAAGTTTCTTGCGGTGCTAATTTTTATAATGTTTCTAAACCGTTAACTTGATCTGTTTTGCTTTTAGATTTCTCTCCTCATCCACAGCTGCCAAAGCACTTGAGTTAAAAATAAAGACTTATTGTTTTTGATCTCTGGTATGTTACTTCCATTCCACACAATAGATCTTTGGCAGATCGAGCAAAACTGGGTAAAGAACATGCCAGCTGTTTAAATCCACACAGATGTCATGTTGCTTTTTGCTCCAGATCTTATTCTCTCATTCAAAGAAGTGAAACACTTTCTGTTTTTAGGGGGAAATGAAAAAATATCTGGTATTGTGCAATTTAGAACTGAAACTGATTAGAATATAAAGCTGTTTTCATTGGTCTGCCACCTATATCAGTCTAAACACGCACCAGCTAATCAAATCCTTTCCAAAGCAACAGCTTGGTAAATACAAATAAAACCTTTTAATATGAATTATTGGGTTTGTGAATTCAATACCTTCCAATTACCAGTGCAGACATTATGTCTACGTTTAACAGAGTTCAGCTTTAACATACTCATCTAGTTTCTCCTGAAACATTACAGTAATTGTGCTGAAAGAGTCTATAAATCACAGGTCTCCAATCAGACCTGCAGAGTTTTTAAACGTTGTATTTTCATTATTGCTTGGCTATGAAAACGGTTCTTAAACATTTTTTACATTTTGTAACATTTTTAAAATGTTCTGCTAACAACTTAAGAATGATATTTTGATATGGTAGTGTTAAAGATGCTTTACCAAAGTTAAAGCAAGAACGTTTTTGAGAACTTTTAGAGAACATTAGTGAACATTGTAGGAACATTTTCTGTTAGCTGGGTTGAAGCTAAGCTCTGATCTGATGGATTGGAGATCTTGCCATAGAAATTACACTGTTACCTGTTATAGCACTGAGAATGCAGTACACAATATATATATATTCAGAATACATTTCCTTCACATGTTTGTTATTTGCTGGTTTTGACGTGTGACCCTCACACACAGTGTAAACAGTAAAAGTTCATAAGAAGGATATCATTTGTCAGCCTAACTCATTTTGAAGTTATAAGGCAAATATTCAGCAGTTTGTCGTATCGGTATATTGTAGAATGAAGTTTAATCCTCCATTCCAGTGAGGAAACGTCAGATTGTATTATGATGGCCTGCACAGCAATGCATTAACATAATTCACTCGGGCAGATTTTGTGTATATGAAATGAAACCGAAATCAAATCTCTCCGGAGCAAAACAAAACAAAACACTGTGTTCAGTATTATAAACCACTGAAATCATTGCTTCTCTGTTGTCATAAAGTCATAAAAAACGAGGTGTTTCATATCAAACACACTTGCAACATCTGGTATGGCATCAAATCACCAACAGCGTGTTATAAAGCGGGAGAGATCCTGACTTTTATATCAGGCCAAAAACATCCATTTAGATGAATCTGAATGTCATTGTTAATGAGGTGATGGGTCACTCATATCTGCTGGTGTATCTGACTGTAAACATCTGTTTTTTTTTCTGTCATGAATATCACATGACTGATCTTCCTTTATTAGCTCCTTACACACGATTAACGATTTCCTCCAAAAAAGGAAATTATAAATGTTTTCTTTGCATTTGAATCCTGGAGTTGTGGGTGTGCCTTAAACCTCATCGCTCTCTGATTGGTCAACCTGGAGCGGACGTATCTCCTCCTGCACCAATGAGAACGCTGCGTTCTGATGCAGAGCACCTGTGCTCCTGTCGTTATGAGGTTTTAAAGTTCCTGTTAATGGTTCCTCTCAGATCTTCTGTGCACAGCTGTGGCTGTGAGTCTATGGAGACTCTTACAAAGTTTTCTTTTATCTTAATGTTTTTCTTCTGTTTAATTTCTTCTGATTGTTTTTTCACTATCTCTGTGTTTACTTGGTTATATTTGAATTTATTCATTTGTAGCTCTGAGACTCTTGTGGGGGATAAATGTGTTGGTTGGTCGGGTGTTTGTTGTTTGTGGTTGTATAGCATTGAGGAGCAAACAAATATTTTATTCTGTTTATTCTGAGTTTTTTTTGTCCAAGCAACATGAATATACTGCAGATTTTATTGCATGCATGTAGTTACGTACCAGATGAGTGAAGATGCTAATGGTGGGCTTGTAGAAAAATGGGTAAAGTTTTTCTAATCTGCACTTGATAAACCGTTTGATGGATCTGACCCAACAAAGCAGGGCAGCCCTGCGTCCCTTAATACATGATGTGCAGTATGACTGAAAAGAGGCTGTTGAGTCTGAGGGAGTGACAAACACGAAGCTCTTTCAAACAAGACGCAGTACATTTCCTTTTCAGTGAAATACAGAAATATTACAAAGCAAATACAGATGAGACAAACTCTGCTCAAGAAAACATCATCTGGAAGGTTCCTCAACTTGAGAAATAATCAGTGTGGAAGTGTTTTTCAGTAACGTGTGTCAATATTTATAACAATAACAAACAAACGTTATTAGTCAGGAGTGAAGGACAGAGACTGAACTTTCTAGAAACGTTTTTGGTATAATATGAAGAGCAAACACATCTACTAATGTTTGACTAAAACATGTCAAACATAAAGTGATTATGGGCAGGTGATGTTTGATTCCTGATTGAGTCACTTCCTGTCCCCATCCCATGTCATTTCCTGTCACATCTTTAAAATTAAAGTCAACAGCCTCGTAAAAAAAATGCACATGTGCTTTGCAATCAGATTAAAACAAGCAGGCTTTAAATTGACTCTAATAAAAACATTTATTCTGTCTCATGTGGACTATTACATGTTTTATACAATAAAATTGTCCCTGGCTTAGTTTGCTTGTCCCAGTTGCTTTACGGCCAAAACCAATCCCAGGTACAGTCTTATATTACAGTGTGAGTAAGCGAATATCACAAGAGTCATTTTAGCTGGTTTGCATTTGTGCACCGAATTAAATACTTTAATGAAATGAAAGATACTTTATCTTATTTGATTTTCTCTTTGTTTGAAACTTGTCTTTGACACAAACCAAAAGATTTGAACTATTAATATTAACATAGTAAGTTGTGAAGTTACTTGGCCGCAGTAAACAAACAAACAAACAAATACAAACAAAACTACATGTCACATCACACCTAAAAACACAGAACTTTCTCTCTTTTGTTTCCTATGAGAAGCTTTATAAGTAAGAGATTTTCAAAAATATAAACAAAGACAATAATCTACATCTGTGAATTGCTTCCAAGTTTAGTCCAATTTTCCATGCACTGCATGTTTTAAATGTATAGACATTAAATCAAAGACAGATTACGATGTTACAGTTAAACATTACAGTCTTATAGCTGTAAGAAAAGTCATAATAGCGCACAAACAGTAATTCCACATTGTGGTGATCCAACACGCAGCTGTGTGAGCTATACATTATTCTGTACTGTGAACATGTCACTGTCTACACAAGCACGTTTTTTATGTTTCCCATTGAGCTTGTAAAGAAGCAAATGGGAATGTCACGGAACAGAGCGAAATTCCCAGATGGATAACTTAAACTTTAAGAGACAAATGTGTTTGGTTGCCGTTGCCAATTTTTTTGTGAGTAACTGCTGAAATCAAAAATTTAATGAAATATAAAATGCGTTTCTGGAGGAAAACTGACTGAGAAAAAAATCCAATAAAAGATTTTCCTGGAATCAGACTCGGAAGTGCTCATAAAAACACAGTTGTTTTGTGAACATTTAGAGATTTGGACATTTTCTTTGTGATAATATTAATAATGACGATGATGATTATTCAAAATATCTGTTTCTCTCTCTCAGTGCCTCTGAAATGCATTTGGATATCAAGCTCAATTAAACAATACTTGCTTCTTCACTCAGTCCAGACTCTTGTGCTCACTGTTTATTTTGGAGGCCAAGGTCGAGTTAATGGACACACGGTCATTTCTTAATGCTGTGTTGAGCTGTGATTTAAACTTCTAGGGTTACATTCAAAACACATTACACACCTGTCTCAGCAAACAGGGTTTTATTCTTGTCATGTAGGAACATTAAATCATTTATGGATTTTATTTGCTGCTACTTTCACTTGCATCCAGGTGAAATCTGAGCTGGAATTTTGTCTCTAAGTGAAGTTCTGTTGCACAGTTTTCAGACAGCAGTCATTGAGTGTAACAGCCTGCAGAGAATCTACTGTAGTGGGAACTGTAGGGTGCATTGGTGAGTCAGGTGCTGGAAAAACAACTGTAACTTAATTTCATACCAGCTCAGCACATCCTGTTTATCTGTATGATAGAAAACAGCTTAGATATGTCAGATGTTTCTCCTGGACAGTATTAAGACGTTTGCTTAAAAGGTCTGCTAAAGAGATGCATCATTTCTGCATCACCAAATGGCACAATGTGGATCTTCAGTTTCTTAGTTCAAAGGTTGTAGTCTGTCTGTCTGTCTGTCTGTCTGTCTGTCTGCCACCTCCCAGCTAACTGGGAATGTTTTCAGAACGTTGGCTAATGCTAACGTTAAAGTTCTCTCAAAGCTATCAAAAATGTTCTTGCAGGAACGTTAGTAGACTATTTCTTTAATGTCATATCATATCAAAAAAATTATCCTTAAGCAGTTAGTGAAACTTTTAGAAAACTATAGAATTAAAAAAGTTCGAAAAATGTTCTTCTAACCAAACAATAATGTTAATGCAGCTTCTAAAAACTGCACATTTTGATAATTCCTAGAAATTTACAATGAAACTAAGAGCCTCAGTGTTGGAGGTATCAGTGTATTCCATCATGTCACTCCATGATGTGTTTGAACTTGAACCTGTTTGATTTCCTGTCTGTTTCTAATAAAACAGTCTGTCATCATAATCTCTTGCATTGAATGTATAAACATCATCTCTTTCATGTCACCCAAAATTTACCCAAATGATGGTCAAATCAACAACTTCCAGATTCACTGCATACCTTTGACACAGCCGTAACTTATATGAATTCATCATTCGGTTAACTACATTTTACACAGTTCACTTTGACATTTACAACACCTGAGGAGATTGTAATGCTTCTAACAGGCTTTATCTCACATGGCCGGTGTAAGAACCTCTGGCCTGTTTTCTTCTGGCCTCCAAAACTTCCCCAAACCCCTAATAGGTCCCATGGATTAGTTTGGCAACAGTGAGGCCTCATGTGAAACATATTGTAAGAAAATATTGAAGTTTGAGCTCAGCACTACTTCTCAAGGTATTAAATCTCCTGGAACTTCTATTGTTGTGTTTAAAATAAGAAAACCAAAACTTGTGATAAGTAAACTTAAAGGTAAGCTGGCTTTGAAAGCATCTTCTTTCAGAGGGCTTTCCAAAGCCACACCTCTTCAAATAGGTATGCAAATACATTTGACAGGCATGTAGGACATCCAAGGCCAAATGCAATGATTGTTCAAACAGTTTGCAGTCCTGCGCCGTCCACAGATGAAATATACATATAAATATATTTAGACCACTTAGTGATTGTTATCAGGATGTGAAGAGACTTTCAACCAGCATAACAAAAACGTTACTGTCGCCTTTAAACCAAGACTGTATCATACATATTTACATATTTATTTAAATATATTAAATTTACAGTACTTTCAGAGACACAATACTTACTTTTCTAGTAGTATTTACACAATA
>JAZGTK010005808.1:0-21796 GCA_036877625.1 Ambastaia sidthimunki
GCATCAGACTCATTGAGCCCTGTGTTGACATGGATGGATTTGTTCAGACTCTGTCCCAGAGAATGGCTCCACTGAGACATCAGGACCCTGTGTTGTTGCACATCGATACAGCAGCAGTATGTTATACAACAGACATTGTGTTCATAGTGTGCAGTATAATATTCTACAGTATATGTGGTTCACTAGTTTCAGAACTACATTTATAATTACATTTCTGATATATTAATGCTTTGCTTGATCTTACAGGTACGTCATGGCTTGGAGGAGTTCCTGTTCAAATTACTTGTTCTTGGATGTCTCAGTGACAGCAAAGGAAACATATGGAGGAGAAATCCAGCTCATCTGGTGGCAATTGAAACACTTCAGCAAGGTCTTGGTCTCGAGAGTCAAACACAAAAGGAGGTACAATCAAAGTCTCTTTAAGGAAGTCTCTGCACTCAGCGGTCATCTTTGCAACACTTCTATAAGCTATAAGCTGTTTCACTTATATTAGACCATCTGCTTGAATGGGGAAAGAAAGATATGTATAAAATCACTGACTAAGGTCACAATTAAACAATATATTACTAACCAACTAATAAACCCGACGTCAACTGTATCGTTAATTATGTTTTTTAAACTCAAATTGTGCTATAAAAACAACTTTTTCCAGATTGATTTATGTGCAAAGGCTGTCAAGTCCCTCTTAGAGAATGTTACTGTTTAGTGACTGACGATTGGCTCTTTCTACTACATTTACATTTACACATTTATTCATTCTATTCCCACCTATTCTACTAATAGGTAGGAATAGAACTATGCCATCTTGTTAATTTAATAATCTTTGGTACAATTCTTGCTTTACTATTGCTTTTTGTATTTTTTTTGAGGCATAGTTAAAGCTTTATCATTGTAGTACTAACCTGTATTGTCTTATTTCTGTGCTTTACAGACAAACAATAGGTTTCTGCATATACTACCTACTATCTTCTGCAGACCCCCTAAAGAAGTCAAAGCTTTGGAGATCAAGAAAAAACAAGAGGGATACACATCCTTAGATCCCCTGATGGACAAAGGAGAGTTTAAGAGTGAACACGTACAGAGACCTTACCAATATTTGCGAAGATTTAACAGAGGTGTGAACTTGGATCAATTCAATTATCGAGCTAAGTCTGTGGAAGGTGATCCAGTTGACTGTCTCCACCATCTTTTGTCAAACTGTGGCTTGAGAGACCCATCATGGGCAGAATTAAAGCACTTTACTTGGTTTCTTAACCTTCAGCTAAAAGACTGTGAAGAATCCGTGTTCTGTGCTCCAGATTTCTATGCTGAACATTTAGAAGGATTCAAGGACTTCATAGTAAAATTCATGATTCACATGGCACGAGATTTTGCCTCTCCTTCCATTGACATCTCCGACCAAAGCCCTTCCTTCTTCACTGAGAATGACAATGTAGAAGATATCCTGTCCAGACTAACAATTCGGAAGCGATGGGAAAATGAATCGCACCCATACATCTTTTTCAATGCAGATCATTTCACCATGTCTTTCTTAGGATTTCATGTGAAGCCAAATGGGAAGAATCTCAATGCAGTTGATCCACAAAGTGGCAAAGTGTTAATGGGAAATGTGATGTCACAGGAGCTTTTCTCAGGCCTACAGCGACTTAGGTTTAACCTCTCTGAGGACTTTGACAACCTGCCCAGAGAAAACAAAATTCAGAGAATTTCCTATGTCTGTGTTAAGGATGGTTGCATGGAAGATCCAGATCCGACGTTTGAGCTCACTGCTGACAACGTTATGAAGATGTTGGCCATTCATATGAGATTCAGATGTGAGATTCCAGTAATCATCATGGGAGAAACGGGCTGTGGGAAGACGCGGCTTGTGCGCTTTCTCTGTGATCTGCAGCGTGAAGGCAGAGATGTTGAAAACATGAAGCTAGTAAAAGTCCACGGAGGTACTACGTCTGAGATCATCTACAAGAAGGTGAGGGAGGCGGAAGAAATTGCTGTAAACAATCGCAAAAAATATGACCTTGACACAGTTTTGTTTTTCGATGAAGCCAACACAACAGAAGCAATTTTTGCCATCAAGGAAGTGCTATGTGACAAAACCGTACAAGGAGTCCCCCTAAAGAAAAATTCTGGTCTAAAAATTATTGCTGCATGTAACCCCTACAGAAGACACACCCCCAAGATGATTGATCGCTTGGAACGTGCAGGACTAGGATACAGAGTGAAAGCTGGGGAAACAGAGGATCGCCTTGGTAACATTCCCATGAGACAGCTTGTGTACCGTGTGCACCCTTTACCCCCAAGCATGGTGCCTTTGGTATGGGATTTTGGACAGTTAAGTGATTTGACTGAACACTCTTACATTCATCAGATTGTTAAAAAACAAGGAAGGCTTAATAACATACCCCTTACCTGCCAGGACGTGATCACAGAAGTTCTGTCTGCCTCTCAAATGTACATGCGCAGCCAAGCAGATGAATGCAGCTTTGTAAGTCTTCGTGATGTGGAGAGAACCATGTGTGTCCTGGTCTGGTTTTACAACCATAATGTTTTTTCAGATTACTCTATTGTAATGGAAGAGATGGCATTGAAAAGCTTGGTGCTTGCTGTGGGTGTTTGCTATTACCCATCACTTCAAAATAAAGGTCAATACCTTTCTGCTATCAGTAAGTACTTTCCTTCACCATTCAACTCTAAGGAGTTACTAGAGGAGGAGATATATTCATGCCAAGACTTTTTTCTTAAGAACATTAAAACAAGAGAAACAATTGCCAAAAACATGGCCTTGAAAGAGAATGTTTTTCTCATGGTGGTCTGCATTGAGTTGAGAATTCCACTCTTTCTGGTGGGCAAGCCAGGGAGTTCAAAATCTCTTGCCAAGACTGTTGTAGCAGATGCCATGCAGCGCCAGGCCTCTCACTGTGAATTGTTCAAGAAACTCAAGGGGGTTCACCTGGTGTCTTTTCAATGCAGCCCTCACTCAAGCCCTGAAGGCATCATAGGAACCTTTCGGAACTGTGCACGTTTCCAAAAGGACAAGAACTTGGATGAGTATGTGTCAGTTGTTGTGCTGGATGAAATTGGACTTGCAGAGGACTCTCCTCAGATGCCACTGAAGACATTGCATCCTCTTCTAGAGGATGGATGCATAGACAGCGAGAAACCCGACCCACACATGAAAGTCGGATTTGTTGGAATCTCAAACTGGGCTCTTGACCCAGCAAAAATGAACAGAGGCATTTTTGTATCTCGTTCGGACCCAAGTGAGAAAGACCTGGCAGAGACAGCCGAAGGAATCTGCTCATCCTCCAAAACTGTTCTTCTCAAAATCAAACAGCTCCTGCCAAAATTGGCAAAGAGCTTCTTAAACATCTGCAAAAATGACAGTGAACAGTTTTTTGGACTCCGTGATTATTACAGCTTGGTAAAAATGATTTTTGCAATTGTGAAAAGGTCTGACAAAGAACCAAGTGACAGTGAGTTGGCAGAGGCTGTTTTGAGAAATTTCAGTGGACAAAGGGATGATTTTGATCCACTTTATTACTTCAAGGACCTTTTTCTGAACATTTCAGAGGTCAAAAAGACAAGTACACTAAAAATGATTAAACAAAATCTGGACCATAACAATGATGAAGAGTGTCGCTATCTTCTTTTGCTTACAACGAACAGTGCAGCTTTATACATAATCCAAAACCATATTTTCTCCAAGGGTATATCCAAAACCATATTTTCTCCTGAAATTGTGTTTGGTTCAGGATTTCCAAAAGACCAAGAGTATGCCCAGGTATGTCGCAATGTGAGTCGAATAAAAGTGTGCATGGAGACAGGTAGAACCGTCATCCTATTGAATCTTCTTAATCTTTACGAGAGCTTGTATGATGCTTTAAATCAGTACTATGTCTACTTCAGTGGACAGCAGTATGTTGACTTGGGACTTGGTTCACATAGAGTAAAATGTCGAGTGCACAAAAGCTTTAGGTTGATTGTGGTGGAGGACCAGGAGAAAGTCTACAAGAAGTTTCCTGTTCCTCTAAAAAACAGACTTGAGAAGCACAGAGTTGATAGGAGTACAGATCTGATGCTCTGGCAGCACAGAGTTTTGGAGAAACTTAAAATTTGGGCACAAGAATTCTCAAGAGTTCAGCAATCTGAATCTACTAAAGAACATTTTGGCTTATCTGATGCCTTTGTTGGTTTCCATGGTGATGCTTGTGCCAGCGCACTACTCCTGGCTTTGGAGAAAATACAAAAACAGCGCAACAATAAAGCCATTAAAAACAAGTCCAAGGGTGTGCACATGAAGAGAAAGGAAAGTGAGACACTTCAGTTAATAACTGATGAAGGTATGACTGGCACACAGAAAATGAAGAACGTCCCAGAGGAATCACAAAAGGACTGTGTCTTTGTGGAAGTTGACAGCAAGGTAGAAGAGGCAGAAGTTCATGAAAATATTGAGACTCTTGGAGATGCTTTGGACCAAAGTAAAATAGATGACAATCCTGATGTTCTTGAGGCAGGAGGCAGGATGAATTTGAGGCAAGAGAATGAAGAACTGGATGAGGAAGAGGAGGCTTATGAAACAGCCAAAAGTTTTCTCTTGAATTGTGCCACACCTGATTCTGTCCTGAGGCTGAAGTATTCAGAATTCAGTAATCAGGAGAAAAATAAACTTCAGAGAATATATTTCCATCAGCAAAACCACAAATCTCTCAGGGACCAGATAGACAGCCATTTGAAAAAGACTGATCAGGAGAAAAGCAGATTCCTGGAGGTAAGATTCACCGTGTAGAAGTTTGCAGATAAAGGATATGCTTTCCTTTGTTCAGATGTTTCTTATGATTTCCATTTGTTATCTTGTTAGGTAACAACATTCTCCAATCTCCTCACTGGAGCTGATGTGAGAACTCTTGCACCAGCCTTGGGTTTATCTACTGACCAGGTTCTTCCGCTCTTTTTGCACCAGTTTGACACAGAAGCCTCTTTCTGCAGCAAAATACGGTAAAATACAGTCATAGTGTATAAACGCACTTCAAAGTTTATTACAGTATTTATTTTAATACAGTTTTAGTAACTAATTTTAGCCACAATTTGTCCACAAATTGAAATACTGTATATTTCTTTTCCCACAGGTCTTACTTGAGGAGGTCTGGGCTTTCCTTACACATTCTTCTGGTTCAGATGGACATGGAAGAGTCCTTGTGCAAAAATGAACTCATTGCTTCAGCAAAGTAAGTCTCTGGTGGCTCAAAAACAATCAGTCTTTAAAGCTGCAAACTGTAACTTTTATTGAATAAAAATGAATTTCGCAAGTTCACAACAAATCAGAGTTTAACAGTTTTCTTTAACAGTTTTTTTTATTATCGATTTCAATATAAAACTGCAGTTTTATGTTTTACATGGTGGTAGAGGAAAAAGGTATAGATTGCAGCTTTAAGAATGTTTATTGACTTTCACAGTATGTTTTACAATGTATTTGCATGTTTTTGGATTTTTGGTTTAAGTAGCACTTGATATTTAAGGGGTCAAAGACTTCTCTTATAATTTTCTGATCACTTACATGTCCTTAGGTACTGTACCATGAATGAAATCTCATCCCACAAATCAGATGAAAGCAACTTTTATACTGTGTTCATCACCAAACTCTCCAGAATGGGGGAGCAGTGCACAACAAGTGATAACAAATACATTGGTTTTCAAGGAGGTGGGTGGAACTACGGTACATTGACAGGGGAAAAATCATAGTTTTTTGGTAATTGTTAAATAAATATGTTTCTATCTTCTTAAGGGGTTTGGCAGTCTGTGCATATTGATGACCTCAGAGATTCTGAAGACATGAGTTTAGATCTTAAAGCTTTTTGTGGACTATCTATAAGTAAATTAATATCCAGCAGGACAATGTCAGGTATGATACCAATACAATCATTTACATTGAAGGAAGAGACATGGGCCAGGCATACAAAAAAGAATATCATGGAGACCCAGGGTTGGGCTCTTGACCTGCCAGTTTTTGTTGTATTCTTCTACAGGTGTCAAAGATTCAGAAGAAATGGATACAAATGGATCTGAAAGTCAGAAGGTAAATGGATTACAATAGATCAGTTTAAACATACAGATCAGAGCTGTGCCTTAAAAGAAAGAATTTTACACCTTCTAAGTGAAACATTTTGGTTTTGGTTTGCAGAAATGTTCAGTGCATCTGAACAGTTTGTCCCTCATAAAATCTTGCACCCAGAAAGCTGTTTCACTACTTAGAGATACAGGCAAAAATACCTCCAGGAGTATAGAGCGCATGAACATATTGCTTGTCCTTTTGCGTGATGACCCTACACAGACAGGAGGTTGGTTGGTTGCATGTCTGCTGTTTCCACTATTTGTCGTAATAAATGTGTGTCATAAAGCTGCAATCTGTAACTTCCTTTTTTGTTTAAATTAACAAAAAATGTTATTGAGCAAGTACATGACAGATAAGTGTTTAACACGAAGTTTATAATAATAATTTATAATTTAAACTTTTCTTATAAATAAACTTTTCATCCAATTTTAACTTAACCCGCAATTTTGTTTTAAACAGTGATTGTGTTAGAGAGCCAAAAGTTAAGGATTGCAGCTTTAAAGTTTCACTGAAACTTTAGAATTTATCATGACAGATTAATAATGCAATAATGTCTGAATGTTACAGATGTTGTGTGTTTGTTTACAGTTCGGTTTCTGGAAGTGTTGTTGGAGAGATTGGTGATTGTACTCGTGCAGAAAGAGGAAATGATTCCAAATGCGACGGACTGGGCCTATAAAGCTGCAAAAAACCATGAAGCTCTACGGGAAGAAGGAACCCTCCGGTACTACACTCCATAGTTCATAAACTACCATAAACTACCACAGTCTGTTCATAAACTACCATAAACTACCACAGTCTGTTCATAAACTACCATAAATCTGTCTGTGGAGCACTCTTTCGTTTATTAATATGTTCTGTTGTGTTCAGACACACATTGTGGCATCATCTGCAGGGTGTTTTGAGCCCGATGTTTGCCAGAGTGTTAGGAGTGCTGGACAGAGACTGCAACTTAAACCTGCTGTTTGGACCCAGTGAGGGTCTGGTGCAGTTTTGGCTGGATGTCTTTCAAGATCAACAACTCCTTGACATAACCTTCTCACACAACACAAGGTATATCCTTAGACAACCTTAGTAATCACTGTGACATTTAATAAGATGCAGTATAAAGACTTTAAGATGATGCTGTTTACCGTCATTAAACAAGTTCTGTTCCACTGGCTGTGATCTTTGTTTGAAACATTTGAAATAATTAAGGTGGACTTTCTTTCTTCCTCTAGTGGTCCAGAGCAGGAGATCAATGTTCAGTGTCACCTGTTTGTTGGAGAAGAAGAACAGCCATGTGCTGCTCCTTTCAGCTGGCTGATAAAAACATACTGCCAGAACTTATGGGAGGAATCAGAGTTTGTGCGAGGTGAGATCTTCCACTCACAACATTTATATGTATGTATGTATGTGTATGTATGTATGTATATCTCTGACACTTTTTCTCTCAGGCACTGAGCAAGGCAACACAGCAAGGATTCAGCAGTTTGTTAGTGCTGTTTCAGGCAGCAGTTTGGGCAGCTATATGGAAAAACTTTCAGAGAGAGAAAAACTTGAACTGGGTCACGGCTACCTGACTGACTATGTGCTTCTGTCATTCAAAGTCCATTCTGTGGAGGAGTTTGAGGTAACATCTGTCAGGTAACAAACTTTGCAATCTTTCTTCATGTGGTAATGTGGGTGTGGGATTGTGGGTGCTGCGCAGGTCTTTGCCGCAGCAGTGCAGGGATGCGTGTTTGCGCTGCAGGAGAAGATGTCAGTGACGCCGCATCTTTCTCCATCGTGGGTCTTAGCAGCGACGCAAACCTACGCCTCACGACTGGACACATTATCACATGCCCTGCAGCTCAACCCTCAACTGATCGGAATCATTAAAGAAGAAATACCAAAGAAAGCAAGACTTGACATGGTGAGAACCTGGAGCTGGTTCAGAAACTTAAATCCATGAACATATTAACTTTATCAGCTGACTTATTTGAAACATTTTTGTTCAATAATTTTTCCAAAGAGGGTTTAAAAATTATTGATTTAATTCAAGTCTCGATTTAAAAAACACAAAGAAGAAAAAACAACTTGATTCTACCATTTACTGTGCTTCTGAAAGAGATCTTTCTTTTTATGCTGGTTTGTTACAGTGTGAGGATATTCTTGCTGTTGGTATCTGTGTTGAGGAAACAAAGCTTCTACCAGTGACATCGGTATCTGAATGCCAAACCTTCTTGCGAAGAGTTGAGAAACTTCAGCCCTGTGTAGAAAGAGTGCTCAGTTCAGGCTACAGCGCCCTCTGCAGCCCTGGCTGTCTGAAACAGCTGGATGCTATAAAGTGAGATGAAGATTTTGCTGCAGAATTAAATGTTATAGTTCTAAAAGCATTATATACATTATATATGTTTATTTATGCTGAAATCTTTAGGTCAGTGTGGCAGGGGATACTTCTGCTGGCCTCCTTCATTGAACAGGTGGTTGTCAAGATGTGCATGAAGGATGAGAGGATAGAGGCAGTGACCCTGAAACACTGCAGCCAGTTGCATGGGGTGAGTCTAGACCTCCTGTTTACTCTGTGACCCCACTAACAATTTTAGGCTGTAAGAACATTCTAGGAACATTCAAAATGTCTATTGTCTGACATTATATTAACTATTGCTTGGTTATAAGAACTTTTCAAATAGTTTTAAATTCTGTAACATTTTTAAAACATTCCAATTACAATTTCAGAGTAACGTTTTGAGCTATGTAATATATAACATTAAACAAACATTCCTTGTTAGCTAGGTAAGTGCTTTGTTAATTGCGACTTTCCTTTCAAGTCCACTTGTAAGAAAGATATTTTTCAGAGGGTTGTAACAGAAAACTTGTCTGTATGTTCTCACAGCTGAGTGAAGGATCTCCTAACTTGAGGAGCAAAGACGATCTTCAGCAGATCATTCGCATACTCAATGATTATTACAATGAGTCTATCAGCAGAGAACTGCGGTAAATCTGCCTGCTTTTACTGAACTCTCTTATTGATTTTGTGTGAATCTTACATACACTGCAGCCATATATATCTGGACCATAAAACATGTCGGCCAATGTTTGTTACTTTGTTCAAGAATTTGCTTGTTTTGTTCGTTTCAATCAGCTCCTTAGCAGGTAGAATTTTTGTTTCTGTTTCTTCAGGTTTGGTGTGAAGTGGTCAGTATGTCTGGCAGATGTATCAAAACCTGCTGTTCTTCCCTGTGAGCATGTGTTTTGTTTGGCCTGTGTGACGAAATCTCTAGAAAGAGCTCAATACTGTCCCATGTGCAGGGCTCCTCTGCCTGATAACTTCCAGCCCGCTGTCTCCAATGACACAGAGTGAGAGTAACTCCTTCATTTTACTCCTGCGCCCAGACAGCAAACGGACGTATTTAATGAACTCTGCTGTGTTTGTTGTCTTTTACAGTTTAGCTCTCAGTCAGCATAATGAGATCAGGAAATGTTGTAACAGCTTCTTCCTGGAGGTGGTCTCTCGCTTCTATCTGACACATAAACAGGAACCCCCAGAAGACCTGGTGGAACTGCTTTTCTCGCTCCTCATCTCAGCACATGGTGGGGGATGGTTTACCTTGGTCTTTAAAAACGCATTATGGTCTTCTGCTTATGACAAAGTTATATGTTTGTGTGTATGTGTGTGCATACAGGAGATGTTTATAAGACCAGAGAGCTCACGCCATTCCTGGAGTGTGTCGACCAGAGCCCTGTGGTGCGCTCTGTGCTGCCCAAACTCCTCCTGCAGTACAGGTCCAGACACATACTAATCACACATGCATCCAGACATATATGACCTGCTGTTTATGAGCTACTGTATTCTGTCTATTGTTATTTTGAGTTTTAGTTAAAGGCAGGGTAGATGATCTTCTGAAAATCTCTTCACATCCTGATAGCTTCAAACAGGTGAAGAAGCACATTCAAAGCTACTTGGAAAACCTGGAAAACAACCTTCTGGATCAAGAGGACAGGACTGAACTCTACCGGCTCTTTGTTAACTGTTTTCAGGTATGTCATAATCTCTGTGCATCACATATTCACTCAGCAGTGCTAAAACATCACTATTGTTGTTGAGTGCAAAACTCATCCTACAGAAACTTACAGTACAAGAGTGTTAAGCTATGCATACGAATGACATGAACTTCATATCATGTGAGCAAGAGACATAAAGTGGGTTCCTTTGATTTGGGCTAGTAAGCAACCACCCAGCAACACCTTTGTAACAACCCAGAGCACCCTAGCAACTGCTTAGCAATGTGCAAAATAAAGTAAAGATAATTTTCAGCGGTACCCTTATATGCGCTTTCAGCCACTTTAATGAAAGTTTTTCATGTTTGTATCTAAAAGCGTGTGTGTATTTTCAGGATTCTCTGCTCTGTTCTGGATTAAACGAAACTGTTGAGGTGGAAGAGAATAAAAGACGTCTGCAGGAGAATGTGAAATTTCTCAGCCGATTGGCTCGTAAACAGACGCCCTCCAGACAGCATGACCCAGCTGGATTTCTGCTGTCTATGGCTCATCTCAGATTGTGTCTGGAGTCTGCTGCTCATATCCTGCCCAAAGCTGTCGGCCAAAGAGGTGAAGGGGCTTGATTTGAGACCAATTCACTGCAGTTTCTGATACCAAAAATCACCTACTTCATGTCTTTTAATGGTAACACAAGTATTGTTTGTTTATTTGCTGTCTTTCAGGGAATTGTGAGGCTGTGGAGATGAGTTTGTTGGAGCAGGTGAAGGCTGTGTGTGATTACAGTAACAATGACTGGTACAGAGTTTATCTGCTCCGAGTTGTCAACAGACAAGCCGGCATGAACTGTCTTCAAGTCTTGATCAACAGCACTGAATATGAATGGATCTTTCCTGAAGCCGTTCTTCGCCTTCATGTAATCTTGCACTATTTCCAGTATCATGAAGTATAAAAGAAGTCGTTTGTAGAAGTTATTCTTGGGGTTATTAGTTTTCCAGAAGAACATGCTGTATGTTCTCTGTGGTTTTTGGTCTACAGAGGTTGATTCCAGCTGAGATGGATGGGTTTTTGTGTTGTGGTCAGTTGTATCGGACCCTCAGAGATGGGGTGGGACACGTGCTGCATGACGGCAACACAGATGAACTTAAAAATGCCCTACAGGTTAAATATATATTTGATATAAAATGACATTTTATATTGTCCTTGAAACTTGAGTGTAGGTAGCATCTGTTTATGTTCTCGTTTCAGGCAATGGATGGTTCAGGCCCCGTGAAGAATGTCTTCCTGACTCTCGCTGTGTTCAGGCAGGTCACCTGCCGCTTCCTGATGCCTGAAACAGCTTTACGTCCTCAAGAACGGGTAAAAGTTGGTCATTTTTGTACACTAGCAAACAGGCAGATTTTAAAAGGAAACCTATACGTATGGGTAACGATTTAATATTGTGAATTGTGGCACAATAAACTCTTGTGACTTGTTGTTGTTGTTGTATTGTTGTCCTCTCAACAGGAGCTGAAGATCTTGATGGAGGTTATTAGACAGAAGGTCACAGGTCATGTCAGAGAACTCTGTACCGCACTTTTATCCAATCAGATCGGAGGTCCAGGATCTCCACTGAGTCTCAGTGCAGCTGTACCTGCTCAACGTCGCTCTCTGCTGGAGCTGCTGGTGCATGCGAGTGCCGTGTTTCAGAGCGGGAACCGACTGCTCAGTCCCCTCTACAACATCTCCGCTCAGCCTCAGAACATGACCGTAAGCTTTCGCCACACTGTTGAAGAGCTCACAGAGAATTTGTATGTTAAAATAACACAGTTTGGAAGTCCCTGCATTTCCGATACGTCCCAAAAGTGTTTCACGTCAGTTGAACGTTAAAGAGAAAGTTCTTGTCCAGGTTTTATATCTCATCAGCGACAGTCAACTGTTAGAATGGCACAGTTCAGTGTAAATGATTTGAGGACCTGTCACAGTGTATATGTTATACAGTGTAATATTTTTGATTTTCTGCCCTTCTTGAGGGAGCCTTCCTGCCTACAATGCCAGATGACCACACGAGTGAGGCACAACAGTGGCTGAGAGACGGGAACCTTAAGCCGTACTGTGAGTGTGTTTGATCACAATGGTACATCATCGGTATGTAAAACATTATTGTTTAGACACTGTATTTGTCTGTATTTTCTTTCAGATTGTGCTAACGGTCACCTATGCTTCGTGGGAGAGGTAAGGGGTGTATTTTTCTATACATTTTACTAACACTATGGTTTGTAAGTCATTTACATTTGCTCTTAGCATCTGTTTCTTAATGTATTTAGTGTGGTAAACCAATGGAATCGTCAAAGTGTGCCACATGTGGAGTGCTTATAGGAGGCCATCGTCATGTTCCAGTGGCTGGTTTTATTCCAGTTCATGGAGTCACAGATCTTACACGACCAGGACACACATTAGGAGATGCTAGAAACCGATCTGAAGCCCCAGACAGGAATCTGTCTCTAGCTCAGTCTTGTGTGCTTCGTCTGTGTCTTCATCTGGCCATGTTGCAGGGGGCTGTTCACCATCAGCAGGTAAACACGTTATGTCTGTGTTTAAAAGTTTCATTTTTAAACATTTTTGAGAATGTTCAGAGAGCTTTTTCTATTATTTGAATAGGCAGCGTTTGCTGCCAGTGTTTAATTAAAGTTTTTCATATGTCTGTTTTTAAGATGCTTTAAAACAAACCATGTGCAGATCCATCAGTCAACACCACTGATGAGTAAAACTGCAGTTTGGACTGTTCCTGTTTCTGGAAGTCTGGAGGCAGGGACTCATTTGCATATTCAGAGTGTTGTTTTGTTAAACTAAGGTCTGGACTCTTTACAGGGCATCAGAGATATGATCCACACGGCTGTTTACAATGTGCTGGAGTTCCTCTGGCAACATCTTGAGAAGGATGTGACGGTTCTTGGGAAAACTTTAAATCTTAACATAGACGACACCTCCATCATAGTTCATCTAATCCTCAATGGATTTTTACAGACCAACACAGGTGTGAAAACTCTTCTCGAGTGATATTTCAGCTTAAACGTTACACTGTAATTTACATGCATTTTACTTCAAGTTTACACGCTAATTAAACATGTAAGTCACACAAGTCGAAATGGCATTAAAAAAGAAACACACAGCAGTCATCCGCAAGTGCAAACAAACAATATAATCAATTAAAACACTGTTGTGACTGTTTACCTGTGTTTCCAACATCCGAGTTAAAAAGTCTTTGGTTTGCAGCTGGTGGGGATCTGTCCTCACGCAGATCCAGAGAGCAGTGGGAGAGGGTGGTCTGTAATTTAGTCATTAGTCCTGTTTTACAGGTCAGTATTTTTACTCTAGTACCCATGTAGTGAGTAATTAACTTAACTGCAGTATYATCTTCCTTTTGAAACATTTAATCTCAGAACACATTTACTTTTAAATGCTAAACCAAATGTTTGTGATGGTCATGTGACTCATGGTGATTCATGAATCATTTTAAAAACAAGATGTGATATTAAAGTACATGCATGCTGGTGCTCTCTGTAAAATTCTCTGTTTGTGGTTGTCAGGATCTGAACAGCATGTTGGTCAGCTCACAGGATCTGATAGCATCTGATGATGGACTGTCTGACAGCCCTCTGATGAAAGTTCTGGGAGGAGATCCTCAAAAGATCCTTCGTCTCCCGATTAACTGCCCCACGCATCATTCTGCCTTCTGGAACCCTTCACCTGTCCTAACAGTGGAGAGCTTTTCTCAACAAATAGACCAAAATCAAGCCCTGCTTACCCTGTACATCAGTAAAGTGAGTTCACAGAGGCTGTGTGACTTGTTTACTGCTTCAGGGATAGTATTTGGAAAATTAGCTTCATTTTGAGCTGCTATACTGTCAGAATATATACACTGTATATAAATATTTTAGTGTAAACCCTCGCCATTGGTTGTGGCTGTTTTAATTGTATTTGTTTATCAGGTGCACTGCATAAGACAACTGATTCATCTGCCGACTCTTGCTGCCCTGCGGTCTGATCTTATGAAGATGTTTCCTGCAGAGTCTGAGAACTGCACCATCTCCACACTGCTGCTCAGTGTTTCTGCTGGTCTGTCACACGCTTCATGCCGCTGTTAATGGCTCTGCTCGCTGCTACAGATAACAGATTGATTTGTGCATTATGCATAGAGATATGAATTGTAATTTGTATCATTTAAATAGGCCATCAGAGGAAGTTATTGACAGAACGAGTAAAAATCTTCATGAGGGTGTGGAACACTCTCCGAATGGAAATCGCCAATAATGGTAAAGACAGAAAAAAATATGATTAATAATTTTAATTATTTTTTAATAATTATTATTACTTTGCTTTAAACTACTAATAGTTGTTGTAGAGTAAAAATCTCTGAAATTGTATGTGTTGTTTTATAGAAAACATTTATTGTTGTTGAATGATGCCAAACAGAATAGATTTCATATGTATATCTGCTCCATATTGCAGATACTTCAAATCAAATATGTTACAAAATAATTTCAGTCCTTTAATTGTTTAATATTTCAGCTTCTTTGGGTTTCGATCAAGCAATGTTTGAAAAAGACATGACTAAAGAAAGTTCAGGGCAGTTTCTCTCACTGAGTCGTGATGGATCAGGCTCGTGTCTGCACGCCGTAATAGATCTTCTGTCTGAAACACACAACAGTCTGGTGCGAGAATCCAGAAAACTCAGCAGACCACAGGAAAATGACCACGAGGACAGGTGTGTTCCTGAAGATCTCTGCTTTCATCTACCGGCTCACCATGCTCACGTCTAAATGATTTCTTGATATTTTGGTTTACAGTGACTATAAGGTGCCGTTAGCTGCACTCTCTGAGAGTCTGCTAGCCCTGTGTGACCCAGAGAGAGAGTTTCTCCCCCTGGTGTTAGCTAACTGCCATTACACCTTAGAGAAGGGCCGGCAAACGGTGAGTTCCTTCGATCACCGGGCTATTGAGAGAGAACTCAGCAGACGATATTTTGCAGGCAAACCACGCATTCAAACCGTAAGTCCTACACAATTTAAACTGTCATAGTTATCATCTACATTAAACCATCATTTCTGTAGACACTTAAAACAGAGAAATCTTGCTTGCAGAACACTGAGAAGTATCTAAGAAGACACAATCAGAATTTTTCAGAGGTCCTTACTGAAGTGAGAGCCAAAATACCTCAGGTAATTCTCTTCAGCCTTTCCAGACTTATTGTTGGACTTGTTTACTGCTTGGATGAAGGAAGTCTCACACCTTCACTGTGTTTGTCAGGAGCCACTGAAGAGCTGCATGCTCAGCTCCATGAGATCGTTGCTGCGCTCATTCACCGATGTGTGCCGTGCAGTTTGTGTTGTGGAGATCGGGCTTCGGTTCCTCAGAAAAACCGGAGGAGATCCACAACATCTGCTGCTGTCCTATCTAAAGAAATCATTGAGAATGAACCAACACATCTCCAGCAGCATAGCTGAGGTGAGACAAACAAACATGAGCTTTATATGTGGATCTTTATAACATGCTTATTCTTACACCTCTCACACGAGTTCAGATGACATCAACTGCTTTTATCAGTGTAAACGTGTCATCTGTCAGCTTCTGTAAATTAAATTCACTCTTGATCTTTCAGGCTTTGAAGGAGAACCGGCTTAGTCAGTGTACAGCCACCTGGCAGCTTCTCACCTGCTGGAAGAGTGAACAGATGATGAGAAAAGGACAGGTGAACTGACACTCTGGAGCGTGATGTCATTTCCTTTTATTATAGCCTTGAACTTCTTGTCTAGAATTACACAGACATGACAGGAATACTGATTATTGTTTATTACTTAAAGCAGGTTACTTTACATAGTTCATTACATATGATGAAGTCAAATGAAGCCAAAATGACATTTCCTGTGAACTATTAACGCCCGTCTGCTGTGAGCTTTGAAACACCAAACGTTTCTAGTGTTCGATCTTTTTTTTCATTTGTCCAATCAACTTCCAGTGGAAAAATCAAGCCACACCCTCAGTTTGTTTCTCTTTGAATTACATGGGAACACTGAAGTCGGTTGAAGCTTCTGGTGACGCACAATTAAATTTAGAAGTTTTATTTGTTGGTTTCTCTGCTTTCAATCTTAACAGGATCCATTTCAGCGATTGCCTGAACAGTTCAGAGATAAACTGACTTCAGAGGAAAAAACTCAGGTGAAGGTTTTCCTCGGGGCCACAGATATTGATGTTCTCCTGCTGGAACTACATGAGATCCTTCAGCTCAAGGCTAAAGACAGTGTGGACGAGGGCTTTGCTCCACACTGGGAGTAAGAGCTGATCTTTATTTATTTACACTGTTGTCCAGCCTTCTGGACATCTTCTACAGTTTAGCAGTAAATATACAACAATATTTTTTGAATTCTGACCAATTTAAATCACGAGTGCCAGAAGTCTGTGATAATTTATTTCATAAATTCAATACTGAAACATCATCATCATTTATAACATCATTTTTGTTATTTTGTTTAGTCCAAAATACACCTAAATGACATTGTTTAAAATGTAATTATTCATCAAGTAAAATGTCAGGAAATGTTTTGCTTACTAAGGGAATATGCATAAATAGTTTCTATGGCATTTAGGGCCACAGTCTTTAACACAAAGAGACACAAGGGCCTTTTAAGCTTTAGCCCTGAATAGCCACTTTCAAACACAACAATGCAGACCCAGAGATAGAAGATCCCCAGGAAGCTGTTAGCTCCAGACCCAGAGATACACAGCTCACTGCCAGCGGGCAGCTGGAGTGTGTGTGCTGTCAACATTAAACCCCACCCAACACTAAACCACATCTGTGTTCTTGTGTCCCTCACATAGCATCAGGACCACGATGGAGTCCCTTTTGGAGGAGAAGAACATTAATTCCTTTCCTGGTCTAGACAATCTTCCGGGGGAAATTACTCTAGCCAAAGCAGCCGAGATCTGGAAACTCGCACTGGACTTCAAACAATAAACGTTCTAAAAACATTGTCTATAGGAACAGATGTTTCATCTGTGTGAACTGAGTGGCCATCTTTGATGTGGTTGTCAGCCATCGCTGCCTATTTCTCTTCTAGTGAACTATAGTGGGATTATGAGTCATTCCAACACCCTAAATCATTTCCTCTTGTTAATACAGTTGATTAAAAATAATGTGGGTTGAATCTTTGGGACTTTGAATGTCTTCTGAGCACTTTAATGTTTGGGGTATGAATCTTTAACTCAGGGATCAGTTCTGTTATAACACTTAATCTTCACTGTGATGTACTGTCTCATGCTTGTTGTTAATCAGGTTTGTAAATAAAGTTATATTACTGATAATCAGAACTCTCACAGCAGCAGTTTTGTTTGAGAATGCCGACAGCCCAATGATCCATTACTCAGATAACAATTTAAAGTTGTAAGAACATTTGCAATAAGTAACAAAAATGTTCTAGGAACGTTCTAGAAATGTTCTAGTTTATGCATTAAAGCACTCAGAGCCTTTTTATCATCAGTCAGCTGTGAGAGAGACAGAGAGATAAAGAGAGACGGAGAGATAAATTGTTTGCTTTAAGGAAAACTCTGACAGTGTTGTGCATTCAACAGATGTGTTATGTTGACGGGTTTCCATGATGGACAGAAGACATTATTAACATTTGATCATGTGTAAATACACAGTAAACGCTGCTATAGAAATGCTGTACGATTGTGCAATTTTAAACCCAAACAGAGGTTTAAAATTTCCAAAACGCAATGGAAGAAATTGCAATGGATTTGTAAATTTGCCCTCCAGATGCTTACAAAACAAAAAAAGCTGCTTGTCTCATGTGCACGGTGTGAGTTTGCATTACTGTATGAGTGAGTGTGTGTTCAGGGTCAAAGGTCATTAAAGTACATAGCAGAAAGTTTCTGTTGATCGGTCTGAATGAATAAATAAAGACACATTTTGCCAGCTAATAACTTTCTCATAGCTGCAATCTGTAACTTTTTGTTGGTAAAAAAAAAGAACAAAAAACAGTTATTGAGCAAGTACATTGTGTGTGTGTGTGTGTTTCCTCTCACAGGAAGTGTGGCTGAGAGAGAGAGAGAGAGAGAAAGAGTTAAAAGAGGAGGTGCATCCAGCTGGCCATTCAGAGGTTAGAGGAGGAGACCAGAGGAGTGTGAGAGCTGATAACTGGTGTGTTTCCTGTCTGTGGGCTCTACAGATCACAGGATGTTGCATTATGACATTAAAGACACGTTTAATCGTCTCTGTTTTCTTCAGCATGAAAACCAGCAGCACATGAGTTTCCAGCTTTAGATTCAAACATTTACCCACACTTTCAGTTTTTTACATCCACAATGTAGCCGATTTATGTGTGTATTAACCTGAAAGCATGAGTTATATGAAGTCTGAATTCTGTGTGTGTGTGTGTGGATAAGTACCTTGTCTGGAACTGGCTCTTGTGTGATGAAGCAGATAAACTTCAGGGGAACATGCTGCATGTTCCTGCATGTTATTTTTGTGAATGTGTAGTTTCTGTTGGTCTGTATTTTGATTGTGAGTGTTTGAGGGTGTGTTTTCGTCAGCTGCCTGTCGTCAGTTTGTGTTTGCATCTCCTAAGCCTCTGTTCTTTCTGTTATCAGCCTTTGAAGGCCCTTCCATACTTCTCTGAGCAGTAAATTCTCTCTCTCTCTCTCTCTCTCTCTCTCTCTCGACGATTGGCTAGCAGCTGTTATTCATTTCACAATAGGGCCGCCTCTCAAGCCCGTGTGTGTGTGTTTGATTTGGGCTGTTAAACCGCTCTCAGCTCTGCTTGATTCCACCTCTCATCGTCTGACAGAAGTTTCTCTTCAGGTACGAGACATTTTGGGTCTTTAAATGTCTTTTGTGTGTGTTGATGTATTGTGGCAGTTTTTCTGGCTGTTCTTGAACACGACCGATTCTGACAGTCACTTCATCTTGTGTTGTGTGAAGCTGTTGAGTTGCAGCGTTTCTTGTTTTTACTAGGAAAAACTTTTGGTTTGTCAGCACTTGGCGAGAGTTTTTCTGATTTAATAAAGAGAAAATTTGCAGGCAGTTCACAGACGTCTTAAAGAAGGTGGACTTTAGTTAAGAGTTCTGTTTTCTTCAGACGTGACTCACGGTCCACTCCGAGTTCCAGAAAACACAGTAAAGGTTTCTGAAACACGGTCAGCTTACAAGAAAACTTCAAGCGAATGGCATTTCTCACATCCACATTTGACAACAAAAGAACAGTAGACACTCTGAAAACAAAAGGGTTGCTGTAAGACTTTGTGTCTATGAATATTGCTTTATCTTCTGGTTTGTAAGTATTTAAATTATAGGATCTGTGTCTTAATCTAATCTTTGAATTACAGAAACGAATCTTGTTTCATTTATTGTTTAGTCATTGTATGTTAATGATGCTACTGTGCTAAAACGTTCCTAAGAACTTAAACCACAGAAATGTTGTCTCTCAGGTTCTGCTGCCTGTTAAATACATTGTGATAGTTAAAATTGTGGTTATATCAGTGACTTCATGTAGAAGAAACCAGATGTTACAGATTGTTGCCATAATAAAGCATGAGTTGTTTTAAGAACATTTATATTGAGAGACTTTATTATGAGATTTGATCATTTCCTGTGTTTTGTTGGTTTTTTTATAAGAAGCAGTTAGAGGAAGGTTCCTAACAACCACTTTTACCACAATATCTCAAGCTTCCCCAGATCCCCTTCAACCAACACTTTCCTCATCTGTCTTTCTCTCAGTTCACTCTCTTTTCCTCACATCCTAAAGTCTCAAGCCTCATTATTGTGTAGAAACCAGCAAGTGGAGTTTCAATCCTGGTCTTTTTTTATTCCCCCTTCAGAGAAGTTGTGAGTGTTGAACGAGACTCCCCAGCGTGACCAGAAAAGCTCAAAATGAACTAATTAACCATCAGTGATCCTGCAGAACTTTCCATCTTGGGAAGCTCCTTCCAGTTTCATTGAAACTCAGACTTCTCTCCAGACTTCTTCTCCAGAAGCCCATGTCCTTACAGGACCAGACGCTCTGGGAGGTTCTCAGCATCTTGGGAGGAAAGAAATGATCACAATGCCACTCCGGCTTCCCCGAGGAATTCTGCTGTGGTTTGTGGTGTTGTTGGCCATCGGGCTGTTGACGTTAATTTTCGTCTGCATGGCTTTACAAATACAAGTGCCATGGCAAACAGTGAGCCTTCAAAGATTCACCAACCACTACAGGTAACAAACTCTTATAATTACAGAGAGCTACAAACCATAACTACTTTTTTAAAATGCATATAAATCAGTTACTGAGCAAATACATGACAGATCAGTGTTCTGTGCCCTGATTCACAACCGTAAGTTCATAATAATGATTTAGAATTTGAGGGTGTCGGGTTCGATTTCCCCCAGAAATGTCATTTTGGATTCATTTGTCTTCAACATACCAAACCAAAGTTTGTAAAGTAACCTGCAGTGTTCAAACAGAGATGACGGTAGAGGCAAAAGTTACAGATTGTTACAATACTTCTCCAAGCAGTATATAAAAATATACGTTATATTTAATACACACTCATGGACAACATCACCAGTATGTCACGTTCACCTAGTTTCTCTTTTGTACAGGGAAATAATGACGTTTTTTACGTGTCTGTGGCAGTGAGTCAGTTGGGTTCATTGTAATCCAAAAACAAACATTAGCTTCTTGTTTTCCTCTGAACATGTTTGCTGACATATATCAGAGTGAAAGATCTGTTTTGTTCTGTCAATGTGTGGCCAAACAATGAAGTATTTGATATAAAATTCAACAGTTGTCATGTTCCTAATTTAAATTTTTTCCAGCTGTCCTGTAAATTGCAAAAAACACTTTAATCTTGTCTTGATCTCTTGCCATTGTTTGAGCCAGTGTTGCTACAGTATATTGGCCTGATATACATGATCATACAAACAGTCCAACGCTTACAATGTTCATGAAAGTCTAATAGCAAAAGTCTTGTTAACAGTTTTCTCTGCCATAAGCTATTTTAACATAAAAAATACATTATCTTTACTGGTTCTTGCTTTACACTTATGCGTTTTAATCCAAAGCGAATAACAATGTGTAAACATTTGACCAGTTGTGTGTTTTGTAGGACTCGCAGGATTTGTGTGTGCAGAGCTCTACCAGATGAGCTTCAGGAAAGACTTGCTTACTGTTTTGTTTTCCTGCCCCACAGGTTTTTTATTGCCAAAAATGACCTCAACAGCTCTTTGGATTACCAACAATCTTCTGAAATTGAACTGGATGATTCAGAAGAACTGGTTTCAGATCAGCAGAATTCAGAGCAACAATCAGATCTCCAAGACGCTTCGACACCAACAAACTACAGACAGTCTGATACAGTTAATGCAAAGACAGACTCAATGAAACAGCCAAATAATGAGACCAGAACCAAACCAAAAAGTCCCACTGAAGACTTTTTTGGTGACCAGTACGCTGCAGAGGAATTTCCTTCACAAACAGTACGTTTATAAAAATTGAGATGTTTGGGTGATTTCCCAAGAAATGTTAGTTTGGCTTAATTTGACTTCAACATATGTAAAGAAAAGTAACCTGCAATTTTATGTTTTAAACAGAGATGGCAGTAGAGAGGCAAAAGATTGCAGCTTTAAAAATACAAATGTCACATTTTCATTATTGTCTGTTTTTAATCACAGGACTGTCCAAACAACATCAGAAAGCGAGTTTCTCAGACTGC
>JAZGTK010005809.1:3524-21796 GCA_036877625.1 Ambastaia sidthimunki
GTTATTCAAACTTTTTCATTCTGAAACGTTTTTAAAACTTTACACTGACTACTTATGAATAACATTTTTGATAAATGATGTATAACGTTAGAAAACATTCTACAAGCGGTACTGCAAAGGCATTTTTTGATAACAGTGAGAGAACTTTAAGAGAATGTTCTGAGAACGTTCCCTTAACTGCTTCTGAACATGTACACCTTTTTGAAATGGTTCACATCTCTCTGACTTTGAAAGAGTGCAGTCAGGTTTTAATGAAGGAGGGTCAGACTTTAAAGGCTGCATATGTATGGAGCGATTTTTTTATTTTACCTCCTGGCCAACTTTTCTCTATAAAGAGTGTGAAGCTTTGTTCGCCGGCTCTTATTAATCTAAAAATCTTACTAATGATTGTAATAAGTTGGAGGGGACATTGCATCCGCTATTAAACTTAACTTAAACCCTTTCTGCGGTCATCTGTATAAGCACTGTACATGAATAGGGTTTAAAATAACCTTAAAAGTTTTTTGTAAAGGGTCATTAACAGAAAAAGCGTAACCTTTAGAAAATGTTTAAATACAATATAAAATCCTGATTATCAAAGTAAACAATACATTTTAAATAAACATACAAATAAGAATAAATACAATTTAAAAACGCGTTAGACTGGTTTTAGTTAGACTAGATTTAGTCTACATTTTTAGACTAAATCTCAGGTACTAGCTAGTTTATCTCTTAACAGGTACTAGCTAGTCTGTAGTTACTGATCAGCTGACAGAGTTTCCATTCAAAGAAAGATTTAAAGAAAGATACTTCATTGTTTTATAATACCATCAGGGACAGAGTTTAATGGTTCACGGTCGACACTAAAACGTTTGCAAAAAATCTGAATAAGAATTTAGTTGTTGACTTCATAATCATAATTTACTTCATTTACCAAAAATGTTAAAAAGACACGAAGCAGTAACAAAGACGACTGACCTTCAGTAAACACTCACAATGCTCATCAATATTCATGAAATGGCCCCGAGGTTTGAACCCTTGACAAATAAGCTAGAGTTTGTGGGTTCAAACTCCACTAGGAGCAATTCATGAGCAAATAACCACTGTGACCTTGAGCCGGGTACATAACCTCAAATTACTTCAGGGAGGTTTTGTCCCTGCATTGCGTGATGTGTAAATGACTTGAGTTAAAGTTATCCACTAACTAAACTTAGTCAGAACTGCAGTTATTTATCTGCAGCAACTGTAGACGGTTATATAAGCTGACATGATGGCTTGACATGCCTCTTTGTTTAAAAAATGGTTACTGTTTAGTTCATGCTTTCTTGGGGTATGTGTGGGAAAATTGAGATGAAAGAAAAATTACAGCCCACCTGAAAATTATTTTCATTAAACTGCCCACGGGGGAGGGCAAAATGGGGAGGTAATGACAGGGACATTATAGTTCATCTCAATCAGAACACGGTACAACTGGGAACGACCGAAGAAATAAATGAGCGTAGCTGCGTAGCAACACCACTCGCCCGAAAACCCACGAGACACATTGATTGGACCAGAAAAAAAAGCAGAACTCTTTGAACTAGACCAAAAGAACAAGACACCTAAAATTAGACTTTACCTACCAAACCTGTTCTGATCTTCTGAAGACACCCTACAATGTTCATCCAGAAAGTTTGGAAAGCTAAAGAGAAAAAGATCTGATCTGACTTCTGCAGGCTGGACGTGTGTGTGTGTGTGTGTGTGTGTGTGTGTGTGTGTGTGTGTGTGTAGAGCAAAGGTAAGGGCTACATAAGTGCCTTGCAGGTCAGACACTAGACACTGATGAAGGGTCTTGATGTGAAGGGCAGTAATCAGATCCCTAGTGTGTGTGTGTGTGTGTGTGTGTGTGTGTGTGTGTGGCAGGTGGAGGTATTGCCCTTTGAATGGTGGACGGGGGGAAGTACATATGGTGGGGTGTGGACACATGATCCCTGCCAGGATTCTGCCTTCAGGCCTTCTAAAGGTCATCCAGTAGCCAATGTAAAGACACAATAATATTCTATATAGATGCATCTGTAACTTCTGCCTCTGCCATCTCTGTTTGAAACATAAAAACTGCAGGTGTCTTGTGGAGTTTTTCACGTTATCTGGGGTAAGACCAGTTTTAACACTGATGTTTAATGTACCTGCTTATTAACTGATTTCTGTTTATTTATAATAAAATAAAATTATGGACTGCAGCTTTAAATTATTAGATAAATACTTAGAAGGCAACATTGTATTGAACGTGTAAGTATTGGATACAAGTTAAGTAGAAAAAAAGGTTGTTTAATACTCTATGGTATTTTGGTCTCTAGTGGATTCAAGTGGATTTTTCTACGTTTTATCATCCACAAAAATTGTTTTATCAAAGACAAAAATCACACATTGAAATTCAACTCTCATTGTTAAGGGTTCATTCAAATATCTCTTACATGTTAACAAGAAGAGTGATGAAGAGTAAGAATAAGTATAACCAACACTAGCTATTGAAGACTAAAAAAAGTCAGCTCTTCATCTTAATATTAATTCCAAGTTAAAATCGCAACCTGTTTCTTTTGCCTCTCTACTGCCATCTCTGTTTGAAACATAAAATTACAAGTTATTTTCTTCATGTAAGTTTAAATTTAACACAAATCTACAGACACTGACATGTGATATAGTAACTGACTCTTCTGTTTACGGACAGACATATTTCTTATAAAATCAGACCAGACAACTCAATCTTAAATAAATATCATGATTTTACTGTTGTGAATCAGGGTAAGATAATGAGATTGTGTTGATCACTGATCTGTCATGTTCTTGCTCAATAACTGATTTCTGATCATTTTTACCCAGAAAAGTTACAGATTGCAGCTTTAACAGAACGTTTGTGGCCCTGACTGGAAAAACGTCAGTCAAAAGACCTCGTACGTTTGTGGCCCTGACTGGAAAAACGTCAGTCAAAAGACCTCGTGCCAAATGAAATTTAAACACACTGCGTCTCAATTTAACGATTAAAATATAATGCAGAAAAAATGAGTTGACACTTATTAGGATCGATTTCGTCTTGGCGCTTTAAATTAAATTAAAGAAGTTGTGCAGTGTGTTGCCAGTGTTTTTCAGAGGACGTTGAGCAGACAGTCAGACGACCCCTCTCTCCTGTTTTCTGCTTCTCATTTCTAGGCATACAAACTTCATCACCTTCAACAATTCCCTCCACTTCCTGTGTTTATGAAGTAGGCCGAGTTTTGCTGTCAACCCATTTAGTGTCTGTGCCGGGTCTCTCTCCGTGGAAACATTGTTTACTCTCAGTAATAAGTACCATTGACAAAAATGCGGATCAGAGGGATTTTTGCCGTCCGCGCAGCCTTTGATGAGACACTTACAAGCAGCACAATATTGACCGAGATGTTTCCTGCAGTCTGTGGTGTGTCTGCAGAAAATCTCATAACTCATCAGACAGCAGTGTTATGTCATGCATCTCAATGACCCATTTCTGCAGACGGTCAGTGTAAAACAAGAGATTGATGTAGACATGTATGTCTACCTATTACACACACACACACATATATACACTATGCGTGTGTGTTTAGATTAGGATGGCTTAAAGATCCATGAAAACATGCTTATAGCCTAAATATATTAATGTGACGGGGAACATTCTCAGAACGTTAGCTAAGGTTCTCTAAATGTTCTCAAAGTTATCAAAAACATTCCTGCATTAATGTTAGTAGAACGTTTCATTTAATGGCATACATATCAAAAATATTATTCTTAAGTTGTTAGTGGAACGTTTTAAACATTACAGATTAAAAACAATGTTTAAATAATGTTCTTATAACCAACCAATAATGTTAATACAACATCTAGGAACTGATCTTTCAAAATAACGTTTAACGTTTTTGTTACTTAATGGAAACATTAGAGAAACGTTCTTACAACCGAAAATTGTGAGCTGGGAATATGCTCAAAAACAAAGAGTAATATTCACAATATTCAGAAATCTGATCTGAAGCCGTTCTCGTGTGTAAACAACGTTCACGCAAGTTTATCTTGATACGTCAAGGGAACCCAAACGCATAACAATTATTTCTGTCAGCGCAGAATCTTGCAGTGGCAATAACCCACGACACGAAAAACATGTTTCCTGCTCACAGCTTCCTGCTCGCGTGGTCAACGCCGACATTATAGCATCTGATATCAAATGTGACAAGATCCCGGTGTGTATCAGAAGCAGAGATAGCGTTCACTCGGTGATAAATGTAACCGCATGTCAACTACTGAGGCTCCGGCTCAGCTCATCAAAGCTCCTCTTGATCTTCCATCCATCATCATTATCAGCGCTGCCCGTTATAAATATGCCATTATTTTTCAGCAGTTCTGAATGTCTGATGGCACCGTTGCCATGGATACCGCGGTTGTCACTGGAGATAACTGGCAGGGAAAAGACTCATTATCTGTGAAGCCGGTTTAATTACACGCTGAGGAAAAAATAACAGGCAGAAATATCCAGAGATTGTTAACGTGAAGCGAACGAGAAACGTATACAAATAAGAAAATAATACACTGTTTTATTTATCTGCGTAACGTTGATGTCCATGCAAAATTAAATACAGGATAGGAACAGACCGGCTGTGATTTCTGGCTGAAAGGTGTTAAAGCAAGAGGAAAAAATCACTGAAGACTGAACATTAGCTCTGTCTGTGGAACTGAACATCAGAGAGACCTGAGGGTGGCTCTTTCGACACGGACCGGTAACCCAGCAATGGCCTGGAAACTACACAAACACCCTAGCAAACACATCAATACACTAAGAGCCACTCCAAACACGTTAGCAACTGCATAGCAACACCCTAGATACCAAGCAGCATGCTATGCCTGGCCGAGCAGAAGAAGGAAATATTGAGCTGTAATTGTTAGTTTAACGTTAGCTCATAAGTTCTGTTATTTCTACATTTAAGTTTTGTTCAATTCTTTATAGGTAAAACTGTGGTTTTAAATTAGATACTGAGTCCACCTTTAAAATAACTCGTAGTATCTAAAGATCAGAGCAGGACTGCTCTTTGCAACTTTATTTTCTAACAATTTATAGTTACGGCTAAAAATAAAACAACAAAATTCAGGAGGTGTTAAAGCGCTTAAGCAGAAGATTGAGAGAGTGAGAGGAAGAGAGAGAGTGTAAAGCACAGATGATCATAACTACGATGTTTATCTCTTAATTGCATATTACTATTGTTCCAATGAGATTGTGATGCATCGTATTTGAATTACAATCATATTAAATCTCACTATGTGCACAATCAAACATTAATGAAAAAGGAAACGTGGGATGAGGGAAAGATGACACAATCATTGCCTGCGTGTCCCTGGAGAAACACAAACACTCTCAGTGTAAAATACCTTAAGGGACAAACTCCCAGCCACAGGAAACTCATTCCCAGCCAATAATTTCAGGCTGTAAAAATGTTTCCATTAATTAACCAAAACATTAAAATGTTATTTTTAATGTTTTAAGAACACATTTTTAGAGTAATCAGTTGAATTAACATTGTTGTTTGGTTATAAGAGAACGTTCTGAAAACGTTCCCTGTTAGCTGGATCATTCCCAAAATGCACTGCAGCACCCAGCGTTCAGTACCTACAGACAAAGTGTATCAACTGTTTGAGAGCCTAAAGAGAACAGATGAAATTAAAAGCTTGAACAGAAGCTGAATTTTTAAGTGTCTCTTCTTGCAGGCGATTCTTGACATCGGTTTAAAGATCTTGTCAAAGTAACTCAGCAGATTGCGTAATATTTCCTCCGGCCACACTGTATGAATCACACAGTATGTGCCTTAAAACTGCTTCGAGTGAGTCTACGGGCTACAGCTCGACTGCAAACACAGCAAATCATAACAAACCTCAACCTCTCTCGCTTCATTTGAACTCGCCCTTGATTGAACTCTTGCTGGGCAGAAGCTGCTTTTAAAAATAATTAGCAAAGAAGTGGAAAGCTGCTCTCGACACGCTACTGCGGGACGTCTTGGTGAGGTCTCGCTGTTCTCGATCTGCCTTTCGCTTGTTTGTGCAGAACGAGGAGAAAGTGACATACGCGAGTTCCTCTTGACCTCATACTGGTTCTTCTCATCGGGATTAAAGCCCATCACAGGCTGTTTTACACGCACCTCAAGGCGTTTTGGAGCTATTAGCCTAAACGATGTGCCGGTTCTGGTACCTCACTGTCTCATTTAACTGTAGGTTTATTTTATAGAAAGGTCCAGTCAGCAGAACATGCCTAAACTAAACTAGGTAGAACATCTACAACATCACAGGAGATTGTATGTATCTGAGGTGCTGGTGTCTGTGGATATCAGACATCTGAGGATGTCCTTCAAATGAAACATTGAAACATGACAAACTTGAACTTTTACATCAGCATTACATCATTTTATTACATAAATCTTGCAATTTTAGATAAAGACTACAAAGGCCCCGCAGCTAATTTCTGTTTATATAAATTCAATGAATAAACAGCACTGATACATTACTGACATACTCTCTCCATAAGCATTAGGACAGTAAAGCAAAAACTGCTGTTTGCTGTGGAGTCGAGACATTTTTTATGATTAAACGATGCAAATGTACAAAATGCTACATTCATGGACACTGAGTCACTGCTTTTCTGCCGGTCTCTACTCCCTCATCCTCATTATTAGGCTGTTGCTTGCTTTAGAGAAAACCTCTATGCTTCAAAAAAATACATAAAAACAGAGCTCACTTGAGATCATAGTAATAGTGCCTGTCAAACCCTCACTTGCAGTCGTCTGACAGCCTTTACACAGTGTTTTGGCTGAGCATATACACAATGAATGAGAAACACACAAACCAGCCCTACAAACCTGCATGTGCAACCATTTATCTCTAATAAATGACAAGCACACTGTAAATATAACATACCACCACAACACCAGCCCACCGGAGTCCTGATCCATCAGCAACCATCTTTCCTGACAACTTCCGTCTATCTCAGCGTAAATGCATCAATTACTCTAGATGTACAGACCCAGCTAACGAGGAACATTCTTAGAACGTTCTCTCAAAGAAGTTATCAAAAACGTTTTTGCATAAACATTAGTAGAATGTTTTCCTACGTTATATATCATATATATCTAAAACAATTATTCTTTCAAAAAAATATTTTCAGTGTTTTTATTACTTAATGGAAACAATACGGAAAACCGGGGTACCACGATTGGCCAGTACATGCGTGCAGTCTGGTTTGTAGGGTTTTAGTCAACAACCACACGCTACGTCCATTTAACTGAAGTGCTCTGATTCACTTCCTCTGAGTCTGTTTACCTCGTGTTAGTGTGAACTAAATGTGCACACAAACAGGGGGAGATAGAGATATGGCAATTTAGTCCAATTTACATGATTTATTATCAATCTCTAGCCAGAAGTCCCCATTTCAAGCTCATCTTGCGATTGGTCTTCTTAAGATACAGATGCTGAATGAACAGAGAAATCTGTTTGAAGCTCAAACCTGCTCTGATGTACCATTAGATAAGTGAGCGTGGCCGTGATGTGACTCTGCTAATGCTAACAATTAGTCTTTGATGTTTCTATGGATGCTAATTTATCTCCAGAGATTTCTGAACAGAATGCTTGAAGTCTCTGTCTTTACTTTTTACATTTTAAACTGACGGTTTTGTTTAAGAAAACTGCGAAAAAGCAGTGCAAAAAAAATTACATGTTGTTTTTACTCAGAAGAAATATTTGAGGACATATTCAAAAACAAGAAAAATGGCACTTTTTTATATATTAAAATGTAAAGAAAAGTTCTTGAAAGGTTTATACCTAGCTAACAATTTACTATAATGTCAAAAAAATACCAAATACTAATACTGTAACATTACTGCAAGAATGTTAAAACTGCAAGAATGTTATTTTATCAGTAAAACAATTTCATGATTTTCTGCTCTGACACATGCTGTAGATAAATCACAGACGGTCTCAAATGAAAATCATTAACACTAACACTTCTGTTAAAGCTAGTCTGACTTTAGCTGGAAACTTTTTCATTATATTTCACTGAATTATTTAAACTTTATTAACTGAACATCAGACATCTGAATTAAAAAGATTTCGGCAGCTGTAGATTTTCAGACGTCCCCCTCACTGTCTTCTATTTATATTTTCCTCCCTGCGGTCATCAGTACAGCCTGCGGGCTTTTGAGGGCAGTTCCTATGGAAACATAACTTGCGTTTTTTTACTTTCTTGACGTGGACAGTGTTATTGTTTTAAATTTTAGACCAGTTAATGCAGCAGAGTTTTAAATAGTTTAAAAAAGCTCTTTTTAAACAGGTTAAAAATACAGCCAAAACAGTCTGTGTAAAAGCGTGTATAAAAAATGAGAAAGGTATTTTAGAGCAAAAAACAAAGCTTTTGTTCCAATAAAAATCTCTATTTTGCAAGTTTCAGGGCCATTCGCTAAAATGAGTTTATTTTTTAAATCAGTGTATCACTGAATTTCCAAGGTAGGTTTATATGTCCCTTTTTGAATTAGGAACTGTGTCTGAAATCCACAAGTACAAAACCTGATGATTCATGTTATATCAGTACGAGTTAAAAATCAAGCTTGCGGTAATGTAAGCGATAACGTGACCTTTTGGAAAAAGCAGTTAACATGGTCAAAGTCACTAAGAATTTGCTCACATTTGCTAAGTGACCTATTAGCATTAGTGCAGAATCTCCAATGTCTCTTCTGTATCTTGAGTTTTTGTGTTAATTAAGTCCCAAATTGTTCCGTTTACTTTCTTTTAAGCCGAAATAAAATATGCATTACAGTCTGTGTAATCTATTAAAAATACATATATTTAGATTTTAATAGTTCTTCTGAAAACGTTCATCATTTATTTGGTCTTTATATGACAATAACTGAACACTCACGTCTCTCTCAGCGTGACCTGCTGGATAATAATAAACACTAAATGATTCTCATTAGACTTATGTACAAAACATCTCATTTAACTTAAGTCACCAACTATGTTCTTTTAAAGCAGTGAAAGAAACAAACATTCTGTCATCATTTTCTCACCCGTCTGCTCTTTGCTTTTCTCGTGACCACATAAGATGAAATTTTGAAGAATATTCTGGCTTCTCTTTTCAACATACAGACAGTAACAGACAGTAACGGGGGACAAGTGCTGTGGCTCTCAGATAGAATATGACACTTTAAGATTAAGGCCTTTAGGAGTTTGAGCTTTGCATCAGGTTCAGACTTCAAAGATGTTTTGTCAGACGACACACAGGAACCAATGAAATTGGCCCCTGAAACTTGGAATATAGTAAAAAAGTATTTTTGGTAACTTTGCAGTCTTGTCCAACATTCAACACAATCTCAGCAATGTGTAACTATTTTACTTTTTATTGAATTGTTGGTTAATTCACATTTGTTATGTCTCATTGATCGTCAGGGGGTACACAAATGATGACAGAATTTGTATTTTTGTGAACTTTTCCTTTAAATCAATCTTCACGTTTCTTTACAATGTGTTGTATCAACTACACACTTGTCATCAGCATGTTTTTCTCTTGTTCTGTGCCAGCAGAAACATTTCGAGATGATTGTCCTCCCTCAGCATGGACGATACCGTCTGATTTTATAATGAGCTAATTAAAGGCAGAGACCTGCCCCGGCCTTCTGCTCCCTTATTAGTGCGCGAGAGAGATGAGGAGTGCAGACGGAATCATGGGGCGAGATGGTGACTGTGTGAAAGGCTTCCCTTGAAAAAAGGCTTTGAACTGCACAGAGAGCCGGCCGGGTGCTGAAGGCTCGAGCTGTCAGTACGTTTCCATCTCTGTTACAAACACACACTTCCAGGATAATTGAAACTTTTTTTTAGTTTAGTTTGTAAGTCAAATGAAGTCAAACTGACCTTATTTAGGTTTATTGATTTATTTTTAACCAAATAAAGTTACAGTTTACAGTTTTAAAGAGCCAGTAGGAAATAAACACAGCCTAAACTCCCCAGCTAACAATTTTAGGCTGTCAGAATGTTTTCCTAACATTTATGTTACGTCACAAAAACATTTTTTAAACATTAAAATGTTATAAAATGCTATTAAACCTTTTCTACATTTTTAAACATTCCACTAACTACTTATTAGTTCGTGGAAAATGCATATGATATACAGTGTTCTCCTAACGTTACTGAGAGAACATTTTTTGACAACTTAGAGAATGCTAGCAAACATTTTGATTATGTTCCCTGTTAGCTGGGCCAAAAGTTCATCTGACACCCTGCTGGACCACCCAGTTGATGGGCGATCACATGACGTACGCTAGCAGCGTGGAGGAAATGTCTTACATATCAGTCTGGCCTCTTTAACTCAGACAGTTTTGAAGTTTATCCCCTCATTTCCACATTACAGAAAACCTTCTAAAAGAAAATCCATTTGTTGCAAGAAAGTTCACTCTCTGTACTGTTTTATACCACCCAGTGTGTCGCTAAGAAGCTATCGCTTTCAAACCAGACTGAAACCTGCTTCCTAGCATGACGCCCGTCGTGTATCTGAGAGTTCTGTCATCTTTCAGGGTGAAAAATACTGGATTTCTGTTGCATATTCTTTTTTCCCAGACCCTTCCAAGTGTTCCTGTGTTAAAGACACTTGTTGTAAAGCAGTACCGCATGCTGCTTAAAAAGACCCCGCGGGTTGATTACTGTAGCCCCTCTCCATTTAAAAGAGATTCATGCGTGATGATACATTGTTTCCCTGAAGGCACAGGGACTACAAGCTGGTTCCTTTTAAGCACCACAAAATGTGTGTGTGTGTGTGTGTGTGTGTGTGTAACCATCCCTCATGTTCAAAGTCCCCGAACTCGGAAACCAAAACAAAGCGTGTCTACTGACAGCAATGGCTGCAGAGTGCGAAAAACAATTAGCATTGCTAATGAGGACACAACCCCAACCGACTATCTGTGCACATCAGACCCTCCCCACGGGCGACTGAGCTTTTCTTCTCCTTGCTGGAAAAAAGAGAGAGTTGAAAATGAACTAGTTATTTTCCTCTTTCATAACATTTGACCAACAGTATCAGGCAACCATCGAAGTCTTTGACATGAAAGTAATTTAAAATGTTATTCTGCCGTTCGAATGTGCGACGGGATATTTTTGGAAGACGAGACTTTGAATGTCATTTTTTGTAATGAATGATGGAGGCCGAGCTGAGGAAAAATTGGAAGTAATTTGCCTCTGAGGAAAAGTTCAGCCATGAGTAAAGTGATGTACACATTCCCATTCCAGCTGAAACAAAACAGCACGTGTTTATTGATTAACATCCTTGTTTTTTTTACAATCAATAAATATCAACAAATGTATTAACATTTATCTTTATCTTAGAAATAGTTGAAAGATACAACACTGTCGTTTTCTTTGTTTTTACAATAAAAATGTTTCAACAATATGAATGTTAATTTACATCAAGAGCATCAAAACATACAGATTTGAATTAAACTAATAACTGTATATGTCACAGTGTATTTTTACAGAACTGTGTCACATACGGTGTCCAGTTACAGAAACTTAATCAGAGGTCACATTTAAAAAATGATCAAGATGAGCAACAGTATTCCAGCAGTATGTTTGTGAACTCCCTCTGCAAACAGACAGAATTAATTTGACATGCATTGTGCATGTTAACACACACGTATACACTTGGATTTAATGGAAGCGTTGGTGAAAAATAACTCTGTACTATTATATCTGTGTGTACTGTAAGGGTAAAACACGGCGATTGCTCTCTGTAGGTCCATTTATTTGACACTGATAAAAGACGGCTCTCTCAGAAACACTGTAGGTTTGCAGAATGACTTTGATTCTGTCTGTTACGTGTGATAAATGAACCTGACGACAGGACAGTGTGCTGTTTGTCAGACAAACCAGTCTGAAAAAACAAACAAAAGCAGAGAAAAAGCAGAAGATTTCATTTAACTTTTTTATGAGGCAGTTAAAAGATTAACATGGCAATGAAAGGCAAAAGCCCTGTCGTCAAACGTCACAACTAACAGAAAATGTTCTCAGAACCTTACCAGGCATTCTCTGAAAGTTCTCTAAAGGTTCTCCAAATCAGATTCATGAAACTCCAAACTTACAACCACAAAGCAAATTACACAGTTGAAATATTCATAACCTCAGTTCTCCACAATCTAAAGTCGTGGAGTGTACGGATAAATAATTCAGGGGAAAAGGTTGAGATCTTGTGTGATTTCATCCATATCCTCTTGACAATGAAATTTTGATGCCTCTGTCAGAACCCGCAGCTGATTTTCCTCCCGTCTCTTCATTGTTATTTTATAGGCACCATTGAATCTCTTATGCAGAGCAATTACAGAGAAATGACAACTGAGCCCTTCAGAATTAATGACCTTATTATTGATAAACACATTTGAGTTTGGCCTGGTCATAACGTAAATGTTTCGGATCAGCAATAGTGAAGCGTATGGCCAACATAAATGCTGATAAATAATATATCACACATTCTCTGTGGCGTGTCTACTGCTGATGTCTTAGACGGCATCATGGAAAGGAAATTATAACACGGTAACCCTGTTATATAACCAGTAATCCCACAACAAGACATTTGTCTAGAAGCAAATACAGCAAGCTGGTTAGTTCCTCCTGAAAGCTCTCACTGTAACAGAGACGTCTGAGGCCGTGTTATATAATTTATTCTGATTGATGCAGTCTTACAACTGGGAGATGAATTTAATGCCATGAAATATTAATTTGTAGGCATTTAAGTGGTTTAAATTTACAACACTAGTTCTGTTTGTTTAATTCTCACTCAAAGGTCAAAGTTCACTTGTGAAAATGCTTTGGCATTTACATTGTCTAATTTAATGCTTTTTTATAACAAATTAAATTACTAGCATGGCAATTAAAGTAAGATAAAACGAATAAAGAATGCAAAACAACAGATAATAAAAGAATCTCAACATTTCTTTGTTTGAGGTTTTTTAATGTCCTAAACTTTCTGTTTACTTCCAAGTTTAAATTAGATTTTAATCCCAGGATGTTGGAACAGGACTATATACTGTATATAATTGCAATTTTGTACCTATCTCGTTTATGCGGTTATTATTGGAAGACTTCAGCGATGGAAACTTCTATCGCCCCACAGACGCTGTAGAAAATCTCATAATCACATAAAACAAAATAATCTGAACAGACAGTCTGACTCGAGAGAATTCTATAAAAATTACATTTTATCTGTTTCCTTCACTTTGTCTACAAAGTACAGGAAACCGCGTCTTTAAAGTGTCTTTTTTGTTTCTCAGCTCCAGGAGTCAGCACAGGTTAAAGCTGGGCACTAAACTACAGAAGATGCTTATCTCCACTTTGAACAATGAAGCTCCTACAGTACGGCTGGCTGGTAGATAAACAACAAAAAACTCACAGGAACCCAAAACAAATTGTATCTTGCAAAAGAAACGGCAGGCAGGGTGTGTAAAAATGATGAGTTAGAGTTAAAAAAGGGGGTTGGAAGGGCAAAGCAGAAATGGAGGCCTGTGTAGGAGTTAAAGACAAAGATATGATCACAACTTTTCCTCAGACCATTAGCTAGACGCTGGAAGAAGAGAAGACCTGCTGCAAATCACTTAGCAGAAAACCTCTCACATCTGCTTTTATCTCTCACAGCTTCCTGTTCGTGTGGCGTGATGGATGCACAGAGACACCTCATTAGTTCTTCCTGAAACCTCCGTCTTTGAGGAAGCACAGCGTAAATATAGAACGTGGAAACGTGAAGGGGAACTTTCAGGCATGTCCGTTTATACCTGCTGCCACTATCCAAAGCTGGAAATACAGATTACGAAATAAATGTGAAGTGATTGCATCATTAAAACTTCAACAGTCCGTCTGCGTGTTTACATTGGTAGATAAACAATAAAGCAGGTTTGTTACAGATGTTTGAGTAAACATATCTTTTGACACTTAGAATCAAAGAAAAGGCAAACACGATGTTTCTGTAGTTCAATGGGTAGAGCAATGTGTTAGCAGCACAAAGGTTGTGGGTTCGATTCCCAAGGAACATATTGTTTGTACTGTTTTTCTCTTCCACTATATACACAAGCTAAATTCACCACCATCGTGGCAGTGAGAACATCAACACCTTAACCAGCCCACTGAAATAGCTGCGCTGTTAAAAACTTAACATCTAATTATCTGTTTATAGCAGCAAAGGGTAAAAAAACATGTTGCCTTTGGAAAAACATGACACATCTCCCTTATGGGGGCAGTTAGGGGCAGTTGTGGTCTGCTGGTTAGAGAGTCGGGCTTGTAATCAGAAGGTTGCTGGTTCGATTCCAGTGCCGGCAGGTAGCAACTGAAGTGCCCCTGAGCAAGACAACTAAGCCCCAAATGCCCCCCCGGGTGCTGCAGGGACAGCTGCCCACTGCTCCGGGTGTGTGTGTGTTCATGACTTGCAGTGTGTGTTCATGACTTGCAGTGTGTTCACTCCTCACTAGTGATTGGTTAAATGCAGACGTCACATTTGGGTTATGGGTAACCATAACTGACAAAAACATGTCACTTTCACTTAAAGTGCTTTTAAAGGTATTTCAGGAATGATTTAAAGAACTAATTTGTGGGAGCACTAAATATGCTGTAGAGTCTTTTAGAAAATTGGATTGGTGTTTTCAGACTCTAATGAAACTCACCCACACGTCATTATTATTGCTGAACATAATTTAAAGAAGTCATTCTTGAGGTCCAGAAAATAATTATTACATTACAGAAGTTGGTAACACTTCACAATAAGGTTCTATTAGTTGGTGTTAGTAAACTAACAATGAACAATACTTATATAGCAGTGACTATTAATCTTAGTACATTAATTCCAATGTTTTCTAATGTTTCTAAAATCAAATGTTGTTTTTGTTAACAGTAGTTAATGCAAAATGCATAAACATGAACAAACAATAAACAATTACATTAACAAAAATAATAAATGCTGTACAAATATATTGCTCATTGTCCCTTTATGTTAATGTTAACTAATGCATTAACTCATGAATCTGTCCTCATTAAAGAAAAAGCTAATTTATCTTAAAAGACACATTTAAATTTACATTTTAGCAATACTAGCAAATAAAACCGCTTATTTGGTCATCCTAAATGAAATTACAATAATTATTCTGAAATCTCTTTTTTATACAGTAATCTTTATGAAATAACATTTTCTACATACAGCCTCTAAACAATTAAGACCATTTTTTGAAAGAAAAAAAAAATTGTTGAAAAATTTGTTAAACGGGTTTGTTGAAGAGTTGAAGCAGAGGCAATAAGTCTGCAGAAGTAAACAGCACACAATCTCATGATCACACTGCCCCAGAACAGGAAAACCAGTTCTTTAGATGGAAAACTGCCGGAATCACGCCCTCATTAAATGGTCATGATTTTATTCCAGTTTAACTTCAGCTTACACACAGCTCACTTACTGCAGTGAGAGCATGAAACTGATTGCTAACATTAAATGTGAAGGGTGTCATTTCTGCAGCTGTTGTCAAACAGGTTTCACAGCTGTTCCACCTCTCTGCTATTGGCTGGACAAACAAGTTATTGTGCCTGAAACTCTCGCCATTGTTTGAGTGGATGTTGCCATGCCGGGCTGCTCAAATAAACAGCAACATTTTGAGAGTGCCACACAGATGCGGTGTTTACACTGAAATCAATGGCTTACTTAAAACTGTCTCTGCCCTTTAAACTGAGAAAATAAAGTGTTTTTTAAAAATGGAGATTATTCACACCACCTCTAAGATCCATTGCTTTCATTTAATCTCAATTAATGGATAAAAGCTAAAGATTTAAACTCAGTACACAGTTCATTAAACATACATTTCATGGCAATCTGTAACTATTTTACATTTGAGCAAATTGAGGGATAATTTAGGGGTGGTGTGAGATCTGGAGCTTTATACTTATTTTTAATAATTATACATTTTTGTACAATTCACATCATATAAATTCAGACAAAATCGCACACACCCTATATAGTTGGTTTAAAAAACTCATGGCCAGACTGTTAATGTGACACATTTCATCATGTTGGTCAGATCTCTCCCTTAAACTACTGATGTAATTATATTTTGTAGTTTTGTATTTTTACCATTAAACTCAAAACTTGTGTGTTATAATCAAGACTGTATGTGTTTTTTATGCATACAACTGTATGTTGTATGTTGACACTACAGAGATAAAGTCTTATGTTCATCATTGACATCAAATTTGTTGATGTTACACATAAATGATTTGACACAACAAAATAATCTTTACTTCACTTCTGACCTGCATGAACTCAGGATGACCTTATTAATGTGGGATGAATTAAAAATATAAATAGATTTTCAGAACAATTCAAAATGTCTGAAAATCAAGCTGAGCACAGACTGAAGTTTTGTTTGCAGTCAGAAGTCAGCAGCTAAAGTGCTTGTGTGACGTTAAGCTGTTGTTGATGGTCCTTGAGCAACTTCTCAAAGCTGTCCTGAAGGCCCTTACCTCATGTTTCTGATGTCTCTCTTATCAGACATACCCACTTCAGGTCATGGAGCCTCCACTAGTGAGCTGATGGCCTCAATCAGCTGGGTTTTATTCTGAGAACATCTAACATGTTCAGTGCTGAAGGCATCCAGGACTGGTTTGGGAAAAACTGCCCTAGAGGGTTGGAGAAACTGATCCCAAATTTGGTCCTGTAACTTTTAGGATAAAGTCTATCCTATAAGTGTGCTAAACTTTATAACATTTTATCCCCTAAAGTCCCACAAGCTGCCCCAGACTGAATCCAAGCTAACAGGTAACGTTCTCTGAACACTAGCTTATGTTCTCTGAACATAAGCTAGTGTTCAGGTTAATAATTAACCTATGTTAGCAGTGGACAACAGCATAAGAGAGAGATTATAATCATATCTCTTATTTCTCTAGCTGAAGCAGCACAAATGACGAACCATCCAGGAGAAAGTGTTAGTGAGTCAAACCATAAAACAGGTTCCTCTTGAAAACTGTGTAGCTCATTGTAACTCTTGTTGTGAGCGCTTGACCATTCACAAGTGTCGCTGCTGGCCTGTTTCTTCATACCGTCTCTGACACATTTCACCACAAGAAGACGAGTGTGTACAGCCAAAACCCGGTTAAACCTGCTGCCCGTGTCCTCCTCCACAGTATCCATGATTTATGACTGTCTTGGGGGCAAAGACACTCAACAGTGATGTGTATTCTAAAGCATGTGGACACACACACAAGTTTGAAAGTTTGTCTACGGTCACCTTTTGGTCAGAGAAACTTTAGCCTGCATTGAAATGTGCTGAGCAAGTCAGTTTAACATTTCTTATCTTTAACTATCAGGATGTAATAAGACTCCAGCCGCTAAACGTTTCTGATTTGTCCAAAACTCTGGCTGACTTCTCCAATGCCTGAGCGAAAATAAAAAAATGCAATAAGTTTTCTTTCCTGTTGTTGGTAAACCATATTCCAGCTAACAGTGAATGTCAACTAATGTTTTCTAAAGGTTGTTAATGGAATGTTTTAGGAACGTTAGGAAAAACATTTTTACAACCAAAAATTGTAAGCTGGGAATACACCTGATTATATAAAGCTGTCAAGTTCTAATTGTACTGCTCTGATATGAGTTTTGTTATATAATGGCTGGCAATTTGCAAAATGACAATAACATTTACATATTAGCCGATCCATTAGCGCTCCAGCTCTTGACCTTCTCCAAAAGTCATTAATCAACTTTAAAGTCTTTTCTTGTTGACAAAGTGAATAATCTCATTTTTAATAGGGGATACGACACTGGCGGATTTACAGACCTCAGATTTCTGAGGTTCTGAGGCTCTGCTGATTTCGCCTCTACCTCAGCCAAATCTACCTCAGCCAATTTCCTGCAACAAACTCCGCTTTCTCTATTGTTACCCAATTTTTTAAGACCTCTCAATAAAGCCTTCTAATCCATAAATCATGCGGCAAGCGTTCCGCTAAGTAAACCCTTTGGGGCAATCACAGGAACTCCATGAAAGCCAATATACCTCACGCTTCACTGTCATTCATCTCCTGAGTGCCAAGCTCTCCTGCGCATAATTCAAACGCTCCGTCATTGTGGAATGTTCCAGCAGATTCCAGCCAAACATACAGTTGTTTAGTGACGGCTAACAGTCTCTGTGTTATGACATCTGCTTTGGGAAAAAGTGGCACAAATTGAGAGAGACTTTAAGGAGCATCTGACTAAGAGAAGAAAACATTGTTCGTTGTCCAAT
>JAZGTK010005810.1:0-16269 GCA_036877625.1 Ambastaia sidthimunki
TGCACATGTAGATGTTATTAATTGGGCTGCAGTGGTGCACATGTAGATGTTATTAATTGGGCTGCAGTGGTGCACATGTAGATGTTATTAATTGGGCTGCAGTGTTACACATGTAGATGTTATTAATTGGGCTGCAGTGTTGCACATGTAGATGTTATTAATTGGGCTGCAGTGTTGCACATGTAGATGTTATTAATTGGGCTGCAGTGGTGCACATGTAGATGTTATTAATTGGGCTGCAGTGGTGCACATGTAGATGTTATTAATTGGGCGCAGCTGCAAGTTTCATATTTGAAAACACATACTGTCACCCAGCCTGTGCGAAAATAAATGGATAATTTGGGTCAATTGTCACTGAGTGTTAAAAAGACAGTGTTTTTAAATCTACCCTTACCGCAATCATATTTCTTCACCTGGTACAACTTAACAGGTCATTTGAAAAACGTGCACATTCTTACACATAGAGAAAAGAAAACAGAATTTAAACGCTGTGTCTAATTAACAGAACAGGGTAGAAAACCTTTAAAGGCTGTGTTTGAAATAGCATACTATCACACTTGCAGTATGCTAGTATTCATAATTTCACACCCTTCACCTGATGGCAGAACCATCAGACTGATGAAATCACAACACACACTGTTTTTTCTTCTGCTTATATATTCTCTCAGATGGTCTGACATCATCCTGACACCCGTGTGTTAGTGTCAGTCCAGAGTTCTTGTTCAGAGTTTGTGATCAGCACTGGTGAGTTAACATTAACAGTGTTTGAGCAGATGACTACTGTGGGAAGTATGATGAAGTAATTACTTACATACTGCTATGGTGTTCCAGGTCATTACGTTCTGTGGCACAGGAAGGAACTGCCTTGTTCTGTTTGCTGTGTCGCCCGATCCAGATCTTTTGACTTTCCAGCAACAGTTGGGCTTTAATAAGCAATAAAATTGTCAATCAGACGCATTTGCTAAAGTTTAATGAGGGTGAAACTCAACACAATATGTGCATTGAGTTTGTTTTTTTTGTGTTTAATGTGTGTTTGTTTAATCCCACATTGTGGCATTAATTTGGAGAGCATTAATCGCATCCTACAAAGATGTTTTCTCAAAAATAAGAAAAAGATGTTTGTCCCAATGAGAAACAGTCATTTTAAATGAAAACACAGCATGCTTGCTGTGACTGCTGATGTTTTCATTCACAGCAGAACCCAGTGATCAGACAGCCAAATGTTGCCCTGGATACATGAACTCAGTCTCTTGTTTGATGGTCCAGTAAGTGCCCATGTTTGGCTGGTCCAAAACGTTGCATGTTTACTTTGCAGCGACTGCAATTCCATAATGCGTCGAGACTCTGTAAAAACATACATCCAGGATACAGTAGATGAACCAAAAGACTTTTATTACAAACATACCTGCATTTCTTCTAATATTGAAGAATATTGTTAACAAGTCCTGTATATTGTTTTAGTAGAATTTGAAAGTTTAACCAATATTTGTGTGTATTTTTACTATACTAATATTTTGAATATTTTTCTCAAAATGTTGTTGCATAACTGCAGGTGCATGGAGAAGATGAATCATTTCTAAGCAACTGTAGTTACCAGCTGATAAAATATCATGGAGACTACAGGGTGAGAATTTTTGCATTCAGTCAGTAGGGAACACCCTAGCAATGTCTTACTAACCACCCGGATCTCCCTAGAGTCATGCCAGCGAGTTTTCCAGCCTTTAAATGATATCTGTTACTCAAATGCAGCATATTGGGAAGAAATTGCATGTTAGACCTTGTAAGCAATGTGAATTCCCCCTTGACTTCCTCTTGTTCTGTCCACAGAGATACAGCTGGATGATTCACTGTCTAGACACACAGGTGCAGAACTGCAGATCTTTACTCTGTCTAAATGTTCCTCAGTTCTTCAGCCTGTGTTCAGAGACCTTCCTTCAGAGTCTTGTCACTACGACCGCAGCCTCAGCCAGACACACCCTGTCCCAGCGTGACTTTCCCCAGCAGCCCTCAGTGTGGAAAACCCAGAGCTGAAGACATAGATGCTGGACTGCAGCCAGAGGCTGTATTTCGCAAACGCAGACGGTCTGACTGTCACGGTCCTCGCCTGCCAGATCACGGCTGAACAAATCAGACTCGATGCAGACTGCAGCTGAAGACTAAAACACTACAGAGGAAATCTAGTGGAAGTGTAATAAAAAGGATGTCTCAGACAAAAATAATTAAAGATTTTAAATGATAAAAAACATAATAGGGCCTGTGGATACATTTATAAAGTGTTATGATGCTTTGTGATTGCCTGATATCATTTAGAATAATAATAGAATCTACACCTGTGACTGTGGTTATCTGAACATTTTCATTTTCAGAACAGTTTGAGACTCTAGAAAAGTGTGTTTGTTTGCAGATGACATTTGCTTTTAACATTTGTTATGTATTGCGCTAGTATTCAGACTGTTTGAAACATGACCGATACTGTATGTATTATAAATATGACACTGGTCATTCATCATCTGAATATGATATGAAGTGGATACTAACAATGCAAGACTTCTGAAAGATCTCTGAAAGAACTGTTTCATTTGAGCAGGACTGAACTTCTCTTGGCCTCTGTGCCAGTGGGCGGTTCGAACAAAGTGCTGGTGCTAATAAACAGCTCGGACAAAGTTTGTTTTCCTGTGGTGAGTCGACACGTATAATGGCTTCATTCAGGTCCTGTGGTTCAGCCGTGGAAAGAGCAGGTAAAGAAATGCCGTGCCTTGTGCGTGACCTTTTTGAACCTCTCACAGACCTGTTTGCCTTTTGAGCCCGATGAGCAAATATAAATATTTATGAGAGACTCAGTGCAGAACAGTACAGCAGAAACCTGCCGTCAAGACATTCTTAATGTTAAAACAAAAGGGCCAATGTAAATATGAATGCAGTGATATCTTATTTGAGCTTTTTAAGGAAGACAGGCTTTCTGTACCTAAGCAATCATGCATGTGATGGGGTCTAATCTAATGAAAAATAACTATTTTCTTCAGTTATTGTTGCTGTTTGTACTGTTCAGTATAATGAAATTCTCTGTGCAACAGGGCCTAAACTTCACAGTGAACTGCTCTGGATCAGAACGTGATGTGCTTCAAGCAAACAATAAGGAGAATTGCTGCTGAATTCTGTAAGTTTGTGCATTTATATTGTTTGCACTGTGCTGACATAAAAACACATTTTGTGGTCACTGTGTTAGCGCTGCTTTTATTTAAAGAATCTGTCATTTCCAGAGACACAGAGATTCCAAAGATAAAATTTTATCTCAGGACACAGTAACAATGGTGAAATTTCTAGACATGTTGCAGGTAATCTTGCGTGAAAGTCTGACTATAGAGATAAATGACACCTAATCGTTTAATTAGTGTCATTCTGCTGACAGATGCTTTGTTCTGTTTAGTTTAGTTTTGATAAGATTATGCAAATGGCAGCATTCCTGGAAAGAGACGACACAGAGGGAAAACAGATTTTCACCCAGTCAAATCAAAATGTTTTGGATTGTGTTTTTGGTTTTTGTGAAGTTGTTATTTTTGAGGATGTCTTTATGCTAGTTTGCTCCTGACTAAACCTTTAGCAGGTATGAACAATTACAATTTACAGTCATCATTCTGTTGAGGCATATACTAAATATTGTCCAATAAAACACTCTTAAGAATGACAATCCCTTTGAACATTAGTAGATTAGTAGATAATCTCATTAGACATGAGATTATAATGATTGGATGCCGGTTTGTGTCTGAGCCGGTTTCTTGAGTCATTGACAGCTGCTATTGGTGCAGGGCATGCACTCACCTTTCAAGACCCCTTTGACCACCACAGGAAGGGAAGTGATTGTCCTCTGCCAGTTGATGTCGGTCTGGTGGTCTACTCATGTAGACCACTGTCCTCCCAGTAACCCTCTTCTGAGGAGAATCTAAATCAGGGGTTTTTAAATTGGTAATTCTGGAAAAAGTGTGAAATGGAATTAGTCCTGAGAGTGTTGTTTTTGGTCAGGGTTTAAGGCAAACAGCAGAGCCCAAACTCAATGGCACCTTGTGGCCTCTGGTGCACTTTGATTTGTGGGGCTGAGCTGAAGGTCTCCAGGAAGGTTGAGCTGAAGTTCACGGTGAGTCGCCGCTGATGGAAACATAGGCACTCGCATAAAAATATATGGTTGAAATCTGATGCTGTTTTAGCTCTTTAATTGCCATAATTCACCTCGTGGGATACAGAGCAGACTTTCATGAGGGCATTTTTATAGCTGTTGGCAGATCTGAGGAACGGCTGATAACTGAATGTTTCCCCACATTAACAGCGTAATGTTTCCAGTGTTGACTGAGGTGAAGCAGTCAGTGTTAATCCCCACCAGCTGCCAGATCTGCTGCACACTGTGAGGAAACTGTCCCCTGGGTTGGAAGAAGAGATTTCTGTTTCCAAAAATACATAAAGCTCTTCAGTCAGCAGCACAAAAGTGATAAGTAATCTGTCTGTGAACAGGAGAAAACTAAGGTTTTGTTTAACAAGAATTCTCACAAGAAAAAGAAAGTAACAAGGTTTTGTCAGTTATGGTTACCCATAACCGAAATGTGACCTCTGCATTTAACTCATCACTGGTGAGGAGTGAACACACACTGCAGGTCATGAACACACACACACTGGAGCAGTGGTCAGCTATCACTGCAGCGTCCGGGGAGCAATCGGGGGTTTGGTGTCTTGCTCAAGGGCACTTCAGTTGCTACCTACTGATTACAAGCCCGACTCCTTAACCAGTAGACCACAACTGCCCACAATACTTACCTGGCAGGGGAGACACCATGATCAAGAAGGTGGTTCACCCAAGGGCGAGACTCAGCCATTGCGCTCCGGTTGTGCTGACCCCTGCGAATTCCCCAAATGTGGGAATCTCCACTGCATAATTTATGGTAGTATAAAAATTTACAAGCAGTATAAAAGTAGTTGATAGTTTTATTAATGCAATCAATTATTACTTTTTATATATGAAATAATATTTAAGGCACCAACATTAAGTTTGTATGTGTTTGAACAAACTACATTTTTACATATTATATATTTTATTTACATATATTTTACAGAAATAATATGATGCTTGTCCATGTAAATTCAGCTCTGCAATGCTGGTTTGTAGGGTGTTTGGGTGATGGTAGGGCATTGTTATGTGGTCGCTATGCAGTTGTTAGGGCTTTGTGAGTCGTTTCATTGGTGTTGCTATGCAGTTGCTGGGGTCTTCTGGGTGGTTGATAGAATGTTCCTCACTAGACAAAATTAACTTAGAAAAGTGTGTTGTTGATACGCTCATCCCTCACGTGTAGCTGCCTCAGCTTTTACCTCAAATGAGAGAGCAGCTTACATCGGTTGCCCCACACGTCATTACGTCACCTGCCAAGATAAGGTGTGTCCACTGTGACAAAGATTCTCTTATACCCGCCGCCAGCTCCGTCCTTATACATGTACAGCTGCTTCCAGCACACGGTCCAGGTGCCGGTGCATCACTTCCTCTGTGGTGAAGGTTGTTCAGGAGCTCAACAGCAGGCCGGTGTCAGAGGACAGAAGCAGTAGCAACAGGAGGCTGGTGGGCTGTACTGCAGTGCATCTCAGCATCCCCCCATTTCTGCCCAAATAATAATCTGGAGTTTAGCATACACGGGATGTATATTGGCAAACCACTACATTAGCATAGTCATTTTCTTGAAGAGATATTTGAGCGGGATTACTAAAGAAAGTATGAAAGACTTACGGCTCCACCATGTGGTCATTTATAATATTGTATAATGTTTCATCAGCTTATGTGAGGTGTGTCTGACCTGAGCTTTTAGTGTCAGACCTCTCTGGCTGTGGCTCTGAACTCTACGATCGTAATATACTTGACATTTAATGTATGCTTTTACAAAAATATAATATTTGCTGTGTGTGTGATAACTGACCCCAGTGTCTGAAACTGTCTGAAACTTTGTTTCTCACTCAGTCTTATGCTGTTTATACCTCATATTACAGTTTCATTGCTTTATCTGGTTTTCTGTGCAACAAACTGAAATATCTATGTAGGAAATTCAGCATACTTGGGCTAGTTGTTACATGGCATATATCTCACAAGGTTTTGACAAAGGTTTGTTTTTTTCCTAGTATTTGTTTTGTATGTTGCTTACAAACACATTGCAAAAATATGTGCTGGAACCTTAACCTCTAAACCTTTAAACGCGTCTAAAACATGTCTAAAAATGTCACCATTGTTACTATGTCCTGAGATAAACTTTTATCTTTGGAATCTCTGTTTCTGGAAATAAAAAGTAATTTTTTTAAATAAAAGCAGCACTAACACATTGTGTTTTTATTTCAGCACAGTGCTTAAGTGCTGACACTACAGACACTTATTGTTATAAACTGCTAGTGTTTATATCTGTCTCTTCTCTGCCTTGTAAGAATGACGAGTGTGTCTGCTGGTGTTTAGATCTGTCACTGTTCTCTGCAGTTTTATGTAACAGTTTTGAAGTGTTTTAGTGCTTTCACACCTCAAACACAAATAACTGGCTATTACTATTAGATAAAACATCAGTGCAGTGTGTTATAAACATCTTTAAGAAGAGTTCATTTAACATTCATGTTTATTCTCATGCTTTTTATTGGTTATATTGCTGCATTTGGATCATTAATCTCAGATCAACGACATCACAACTGACCACAGACCAATGACATCCCAACTGTCTCTCCACCCAGCATTTTTACTCTGTAAATCCAAAACACTTACTGTAGTGAAACTTTAATGAACATGTTTAATGAACATATTTTTAAATTCTCTGACACACCATACAATGAAATTGGCAACAGAAGTTTTGGCTCAGCATACAATAACTGAGAACAAACACAGCGGACGACTGTTCTGATGTGATTCTGTTCTGATGTGATTCTGTTCTGATGTGATTCTGTGCTGGTTCCTTCACACAGGTAAGCATTTACTTGCTACACAACAGTTTGTCAATAGTATAAAAAAGGAAAGGCATTTGTTTGTCAAGCTGTACATTAAAGAGTGCATTCATTGCAATACAGAAGACACTGTCAGTTCTGTTGTGCAAGTTATAAATTCAGTGGGAAATACTAGGAGTACATGACAAATCTACAGTGTAAAAACAATGCACGCAGTTATCCTGAGACCTTGTGAGCAAAACACTGGATTCATGTAACATTGAGCTGTACAGATATTCAGATATTCACATCATGTGTCATACTGTACAAATGTCTCTCAACTCACAATCAGTCAGCAAATGCAGGAAAGTTGAACACTGAGGAAATCTTTTATGGAAGATTCTCATTACTGTAATAACGTACTTTTTGTACCACATACTGTTTAAAACAATATGATACATATACACTACAGTCACAATAACTGCATCCAAGTTTTCTGTTAGTATTAAAAACATTGTTGATAAAATCAACATAAGGCGATAATAGAACAAAACTTCCATTATACAGAGAAAATTGTGACTCTGTTCCTCTTCATTTGAGTGTGTGCTGTGATATTTCACCCTAACACACTGAAAACATGCTTTCAGGGACATTCAACATTTCAAATGTTCGTCCATGTTTCCTTGTTTAAACGACAAAAAACTCAAATGGTAGTAAATTAATGACCTCTGAATCTAAGCAACTCTGAATCACATTGCCCACTGATATTCCCAGACTTTCACTCTGTCTGCCAAGATTCTCCCAGTCTGTCTGTAAATGCAGGCAGGCTGGACACCACGGAGCATAACTGTAACAAAACAGCACTAATACTGTTAAACATCTATTTATAATCATACAAAAATATTACACACTGGCTTCACAATGTCACAATCAATATGCAGTGAATCTTGAGTGAACGTTAACTGTAATGATGACACCGTATTCACTGTAGGCCATTATATGCACAAGAACATGTGTCATATATATAGTACAGTAAATCCATAACCGGATCGTTTGCAAACATTTGCTTTTGTCAAAACCATTTGGCGGCATTACAGCACTTCCGGTGATAAACACATCACGCATGCAGTGTTGTATTTAGATACAGTACAGGATTACACTGTAAGATGATACATTGTTGCAGTTTATAACTCTCAATAACGCAGCGCGGCAGACCAAAGCGTCATTAAATCGCTCGCGCGGTTAATGCGATTATCACGTCACAATCATTTACAATATCATCGCGCAACATATGCATCATACACGCACAATTTGATCATCCGCTCGCCCTGCAGAATCTGCGTCCAGTTCGCGTCCGCCACCGTCAGGACTCACACAGATACAGCAGCAGTAACGCAAAGATCCGGCGTGAACTTCTGCAATATTTCTGCAGGTCAGTGCGATTCAGTCCCGCCATATTGAACCCTGAACACATGATTCAAAAAAGCAGGAAATACAGCGCGCTGAACTCACAGCTGCACCCGTTTCACTTCTATATACTGAACGCTCTTCCTGCACTCATGCGTGTAATGACATACATGATGTATATCTGTATGCTGATCGTGCATTGTTGCTTGTAAACTACAATGTAGTATTTCAAATCACATCTAAAGCTCACTCTCTAGGTCAACATATAACAGGTACATTTTTAAAAAATCACATTCTTCTGTAGTTAGTGTGGGTCTGATGTTATTAAATATAACACATGTTAGTTGAAATGTATTATGTTTAGAACTGTAGATTCCTAAAATGGGTTTTGCAGAGGTTTTATGGATAACTATGGATAGACTATATTTATCTGTTGCCCTAATGGTAACAAATATTAGCACATTTTGGCTGACACTGGAAGAAGATTTTGGTTTATGGTGTTATTTATCAGATGTGATGAGAGCACGTCTCCAGCAGAGGAGGGACGCGCGCCGTCTCAGTGCGTCAACGTGTGCGGAGGACGTTCCGTCACTCTCCTTAACGGGGTGAATCTCACAAAAACATTCAGGTCACATTTCACCCCAAAATCAAGAGAAAAGTGAAGAAAATAAAGCAGATTAAGCCATTAAGATAGAATTAAGATATCAGAGTACAATTAATTCCTAATATTCTTCTGTACTGAAATGCAAAAAATTCTTATTGTTTGCAGTATTACTTGTAAAATGTTTGTTTTTGAAATGTATTTATTGTTTGTGAGATTTATCCTTTTAAAAAATAAAGTTCATGAAAGTTTTCTGGTTCATTTGCACTAAAACAATGATGATTATTTGAATCGTCTGTTTGCAAAAGTTGCTGCTGTTCGTTTGATTGGAATAAAAGTGTGTTATAGAAGCTCAAACAGGTGAATGGACACCTGCTCTGAATATCAGACATACTGCTGTTTTAAGGGACCATATTAATTCCTTTTTTATTTTCATGTAGAAGATTCTGTGATATTACAGAGTTATATATGATTAGTGCTTGACCACTTTCCAGGGATTCATGCTAATTAAATAAAAAGAGAAATGCAGATGAAAAAAACAAAAGATACAACAGATACACTTTGTATGTGGAGGTATTGTCATGGTTATGCAATCTTTGTACATGAGTCAGCATGTAATATTTACTTTTTAATACTTCATCTTGTTGTGGATGTAGAACTGTAAGTAAAACTGATTCATTTTTTATGTAACTACTGCTTTCTTTAAGCACCTTGGCTGGCTGTTATTTTAGATAGTTTATTATTTCATTATTATTTATTAAATTGCTGTTTTAATATATGGTCTGTGTAAACCACTGAAAAAATGACAAATGTTTTTTTTCTCTGTATTCTGTTCTTTTGTCTGATAGACTAATATGGATAAATGAAGAAATTATAAAACACAATAATCATACTTATAGCATTAATAAGTATAGCATAACTCTGTTTGTCTGTTTACTGAATAAACTAGTTTAACTATTTATATACCACAACTACTGGGGCAGTTGTGGTCTACTGGTTAGTGAGTCGGGCTTGTAATCAGTAGGTTGCTGGTTCGATTCCAGTGCCGGCAGGTAGCATCTGAAGTGCCCTTGAGCAAGACACCAAACCCCCGATTGCTCCCCGGGTGCTGCAGTGATAGCTGACCACTGCTCCAGTGTGTGTGTGTTCATGACTTGCAGTGTGTGTTCACTCCTCACCAGAGATGAGTTAAATGCAGAGGTCACATTTCAGGTATGGGTAACCATAACTGACAAAACATGTCACTTTCACGTTTTCCCTTTTCATGTTACAGCAGAGAGAGAGAGAGAGTCTCATTGCTGTCTGTGTTGGTCTGTCTCTGTTTACTCAGACTCAGACAGAATCTCTGTGTTTTGATTCTGAACCTGCAGGGTTGAAGACTCACTTGCCTCTGTGAACTTAGAGAACATCTGGGTTCTCTGCAGGAGCTGCAGTGAAGATCTCGCGTGGAACTGAAGAAACCCTCAAGAATTCATCATCGTGGATCTGTCATTTATAGCTGCACAGGTAGGAAACAATTTAAGATCTGCTGTTTTTTCCTGTATGAACCTGTGAACTTTGAAATGATGCAACATGTGAGTTACAGCTGTGACCATCCAATCAAATGATTTGAGCCCATCTAAAACAGTTCACAATGTCTTGAATTGATTGAGCCATCTGGGCTGAGAAAGATTATCTGTCTAAAGTAAAGATTCAGAAACCACAATATAAAGATTTCTAACAGCCACAAACTCTTTTGTGTGTCAACACCTGCTTTATTTGTTTAGATGTTTCTTCTAAACATTTAGCTCACTCAGTTGCCTGAAAGAGCAAAGCTCTGAACAAGAAAAGTTTCCTCAAGGTTTTGTGAATTGTTTTACATCAGCTAAACCTTTTGATATAAGATATTTTTGAATGATAAAAGATATAATAAATAGTTTTCTAAATAACACAATATCATAATCTTAGAATTAGAATTATTTTCTAAGTAAAGTAACTTATTATTTTAAAGATAAACCACACTTTTGGCGTACAGTTTAAATTCACATTAGAAAGGACTAAATGTGAAGGCACAACTTCAGTTCAGGTGACTGTACTGAAACACAGGCCAAAACAATGTTATAAAACTGTGAGGGGGTGTTTTTATAACAAACATATTTAAATCTGGAATTGAAATATAAGATTTCTTATATAATCTGTATTTAACATTTAATATGTATATTTAACATTTTTTAAATTCTGTAAAAATAAAACCAACAACTTAAAAATAATGTTTTTGATACATGATATTCCATTTAAAAATATATTCCACTAACCTTAGTGCAAGAATGTTTTGGATAACGGTGAGAGAACCTTTAGAGAACGTAAACCAATGTTCTGAGAACGTTCCCTGTTAGCTGGGTGTGTAGCTGAATAAAATGAACAGCCTCTGTGTCTGTGTGGATGTTAGGACGGGGTCCCGCTGCAGTGTCACTGAAGTGTGCAGCAGGTGGAAATGGTGTGTGTTCTCTTTCAAAAGCTTTATACTGTATGTACAGTAGGTATGAGAAGCTAGCTTAATGCTTTTGGAGATTTGTCTGAACTGATAAATCACTTCTACTATCAACATCCTAAATATTTATGGCATTAATGAAGGCCCACTCACTTCTGCAGGTCTGTGTGAGGGAATACAAGATGAGAAATCTCTTCTGACAGTGGACATGCTCTGTGCTCCAGCTGTGTTGATGTGTTTTGAATGTTGTTGTGGTTTATCACACATTTTTTCTTATATTATAAATATAATTCTTGCTGCAGTACATGAAGTACAACTACAATGTCAACAACAGTATTAGCATAAACCAAACAGGCATGACAATAAGTTCACTATTAGTCAAATCATGTTGGTTGTTAGTGTTTTATTGACATTCCAGCATGTGGTAGATAAAAGGAACAACACAACACAGCAACCTTCGCTGTAACAGAGAAAATGTTTTTTTATGTGGTTGCTAGAAAAGCCCCATGGTGATTGATCCATTTCAATGAACAGTCTGTTCAGATGATGCAGATATGAGTCAACGAAGGGTGTCTTCTGGGTAAAGATGTCTTTTCTCATTTTCATCTGTTTGAACAATGGCAATATGAAAGGATTATTTCAATATTTAAGACAAAACAATAATTTGAAATTTCACGTCATAAATTTAATAAAAGCTTAAACAGACCAAACAGAACCAGACAACAGAAACACACACGCACACACAGAATCGATAAAGTGATATAATAATAATAATATATACCTTATTTCATTTTAAAAGCACACATCACTACTGCCTGTTCTTACTTTAAACCTGAACTTTCTTATCAATACTTGTTTATTTTTTATGTGTAATGCTTTGACAATATTATATGTAAAACAACCATGCTAATGAAGTACTTTAAACTGAACTGAAATAGAGAGACGGAGAGATAGAAAGAGTGAGAGAGAGAGAGAGAGAGAGAGACGGAGAGATAGAAAGAGTGAGAGAGAGAGAGACGGAGAGATAGAAAGAGTGAGAGAGAGAGAGAGAGACGGAGAGATAGAAAGAGTGAGAGAGAGACACGGAGAGATAGAAAGAGTGAGAGAGAGAGACGGAGAGATAGAAAGAGTGAGAGAGAGAGAGACGGAGAGATAGAAAGAGTGAGAGAGAGAGAGAGACGGAGAGAGCTCTTTATTGCAAGCAAAGAAAACAACAGCAGCACACACATCTGTCATTAAGTGCAGTACTAAATCATATATGACAAAGAACACTTTTAAACATAATATTTACACTAAACAAGCACTTTAAGTAAAGTCTCATTTCTGAAGCTAAGTTTGAATATCCTTATGTTTATCACAAACAGTTTCTGAAAGGCTTTATAGCAACACACACATGCAGTGCTTGACAGAACACAGTCATGGGTTCTGCTTTGCATGTGGCTTTAAGATTAGTGCATCACAAACAAAAGCATGCTAAAAATAGTTTATGAAAGGTGCCCTGATGGTTAACTTGGTCTGTTGAATTTAAAGCATTTTTTTCATAAACACTTTTCAGGCTAATAGTACCCACAACCAGTAACATTCAGTTTGGCAACTAAATAAAATAGTATTTCTCTCCAGCTGGCTGCTTACTTCATTAGGAACTGCAACATAATATATTCTAAATAATGAATCTGACCATAACTAATGTGTTTGAAACAAATAGTGATTCAAATTAAAGATCTAATAAGTAATTAGACCTAATCTAATAAGGCAGAGATCTCATTCACTCATCTTCAGGTGAGAAAAGCTTATTTAATGCTGTGGAAAGTGAGAGATAGTAATGATTATTTTCTTTTGCATATTTAAACTGTACAAAAGAGAAATGAAAAATGTTAGGGGAATGACTTTGTCAGGATAATGCAACAGCTTGAAACAAAAAGAGTCTGTGAAAAGTTATATTCAATATTCAACATATTCAACATTCGCTTTGAAATTTCTCAAAATTGCTAAAAATACTTTGATTGTACTTAAAGCTAATTATGACTCTTGTTTATTTTGTTAAAGTGGTAATGAAATGCATGACATGATGTATTGTTTAACATTCTTTTTGAAATATTTAAGCACTTACAATATTAACATTGTAAATATTATTATATAATGTAAGTATTTTAATACTCCTCCACACATGCACCCACACAATAGAAAAAAACAAAAGCTGTTTCTGCATCATAATTTGCATGTGGCAGTAAATATTGGATTCCAGCAGCCCTCAAACCTCTCAGAACAACGAGTCTGTGATGGCGGCCAACGTGTCTTTAAACCGGACAACGCCGTGCACACGCAGCGACACGGTAGAGCAGAAAATGTACCCAACTGTTTATTCTTTGTTCTTCATTGTTGGATTTCCAGCAAATTGTCTGTCGCTGTACGTGGCCTGGATGCTTATGAAAAAGGGCAACAATCTGGCTGTTTATCTCATCAACCTGTCTGTGGGCGATCTTCTGTACATCTTAACTTTACCTGTCTGGATCATGATGGCGCTCGGACACGCAGTGGATGACTGTCTCTGCAGTGTCATTGCGGTGGTCATGTACAACAGCTTCTATGTGGGTTCAGGGTTTCTGTGCTGTATCTCCATGGACCGATATTTAGCCATAGTGTTTCCACTGCGTTTCCTGCAGGTGCGAGAGGTGAGAAGCACACTGCTGGTGAGCACCGTTGTGTGGCTGCTGGAGATCATGGTCCACCTCAGTCTACTGGCTCACACGAAGGAGATTCACAGCTTCTGCAGCAGTCGCATGTGTGATGCCCCGATTCCCATGAGCAGCGCCACAGGTCATGTGGCCATAACCCGAGCGGTCCTGGGTTTCCTCATCCCTGTACTAGTTATGACGTTCTGCTTTCTGGGGATCAACTGGACGCTTCGGAAAAGCGCATCTACTGTTGTCAGTGAACGATGGAAGATTTGTTGTCTTCTTCTCTCTCTCTTGTTCACGTACCTGGTGGCTTTTACCCCCTACCAGGTGGTGATGTTCCTCAGAGGGTTGCAGGAGCCTGAAAACTGCAGCGTAGCTCAGAACATGAGAGATTTATACATGGTGTTTGTTGCAACAACAACAATTAATAGTGTTCTGGATCCCATTATTTACTGTCTCATAAGTGAAAGTGCTAAAATGGAAATGAGAAAACTTTTTTCAAACTGTGAGAAACAATTTAGCAAGATCTATTTGTCTGTAGTTAAACCCTAAAATTACAGTAACAGATGAAACCTTCAAGTGTGTGTGTGTGTGTGTGTGTGTGTATATATATATATATATATATACAGCTAAAAACAAAAAACATATCTAAAAAGCTTATGTTAAAGTGCTTGAAATGTATTTGTTTTGTAGACAATATATCATACCTACACATCAATATAGTTTAAGTTTTAAAACGGTAACTTTTTGTAGTCTTATTTATTATTGCCTCCGTAAGATAAATCACTTTGTTTTCCTCTCTGTTAGTCGCTACGGACAAAAGAGTCTCCTAAACCTACAGTAAATGTAAATGCAATATTTTGTGTTGTAACAAAATGGATAGTGAGGGAGAATCAGTGAGTCAGTGTTCAGCACACCTGACATCCATTTCAGTACTGTTTCACATCATCTCAAGAGGAAGAAGGAAGTCTATGACCACACTCCACAGAGCTGCGATCTGGACTGAGGGGGACAGCTTTAAAGAAATTAAAATATAAGAGGTTTGATGACCTTGCTATTATCCTAAATGTGGAAAATAACATTAAAAGTGAATACAAGTGTCACACTTTTGACTGGTGGTGTATTTGTGTATGTGAACATTTGTTGGCAGTGATAAGTTACGCAAACCTGTTATTTATACATCTGTGGTTTATGAGCGATGTTTGACTTTGCCAAGACACACAGCAGACATGCAAACATGAGTCCAAAATATTGCCTTTAATATTCAAATTAAAGAAGGAAATGATGTTTGTTCCGTCTTCTCTCGTGTGGGCAGCTGGTGGAAAAGTGCGGTAGTTCCTTATCTATGACTTTCTGTAGCTTTTCTCCTACAACACACAGAATCGTGACCCATCTGCACTTATGGAGACTTTAGATCTTATCAGATTCTCTCCAGGGATATTGTAAATGAGCCTGTGAGCTTCTGTCAAGTTATATTCTGGTCACTGTTGGTCTGGATAACCTCACAGTGGGGGTGCAGTTATCGTACATTTCCTCAAGTGTTAAACAAGAACTGTTTTGTAATTATGCTGATGAAAATTCACTTCACCCAAACACGATTCTTTCACGAGACACAATCTTTTGACCAACCTTGGACACATCCTTGTTTGTTTCCATTAGACCAGTGGTTCTCAAACGTTTTACACCAAGTAAACATTTTTGGCTCTTCACGTACCACCATAAAGGTGTTTTAAAGTGTTTTAACATGAATTTCTATTTAATTCAGTGATTCCTCTGCACACTTTGAGAATCAGTGCATTAGACTAGTGTTTATCTCAATACTGCTGATGTGATATATTTTTCTGTGACAGCAGCACTTCTGAAAACAGGCTCAAGCCCCGCAAGACATCTCACCTGAAGATCACACAAAATAACACTTTCCTAACCTCTCTTACATTGATTCATTTGGCAGACACTTTTACCCACAGCGACTTACAGTGAATTCAATGTATACATTTTATCAGTACTTGTGTTCCCTGGAATCAAACCCACAACCTTTGCGCTGCTGACGCAACGCTCTGCCAGTTGAGCTACAGGAACACTCTTGTTTTCCTCACAGTGTATTTGCTTCATCTTGTTTCTTCTTCTTTTCCTTTCGGCTGTTCCCTTTCAGCGGTCGCCACAGCGAACCATCTGCCTCCATCTGACCC
>JAZGTK010005811.1:0-21791 GCA_036877625.1 Ambastaia sidthimunki
GTGGGAGCGAGCAACCACACACACACACACACACACACACACACACACACACACACACACACACACACTCACACTCACACTCACACTCACACTCACACTCACAGGTTGTTGCTGTACCTGAGTAAGTACTGGTACTGCAGCTGCTGCTGTAGCTGATACATATTTAGAGCATTAATCTCTTGTTGCCGTTTCATCCTCTCTTGCTCTGCATCTCCCTGCAAACAAACGCAGGTGCATCAAACACAGGTGCATCAAACACAGGGAGAAGTCACCGCTGGCCATTTCACACAGGCAAATAAAAGTGCCGTTACCAGTATGGGAGGCAGAGTCGGGCCGGGGGTGAAGGGCACTCGCCCCCACAGCTTCATCATCTCACCCAGTGGCTGGAACATCTCGTCGCAGCCTCGCTTCACCTGCAGGCTCATGGTGAAGTAGCCCGCCTGAAACCACTCTGACATCTCATGGCTATTAAAAGGACCTGTGAAGAGAAAGACTGTCCGGCTCACTCGATGTCAACAGCATGATAACATCTCTGAACCTCGAAGGGCTTTACCACAGGAAGGGTGCAAACAGTACATGCACTTTGTGAAGAGTTTTCAGGGTGGAGGTGTTTGCCAAGACATTTCACAGCTTTAATTGTTTTATTCTGGTTTCCAATGCACAACTCTGCTATGTACAATTGCAAGAAACAGTGCAGGTTAAACTATGATCTGCCCACCTTGGATCTCTCCTTGTGGATCCTTATAAAACCATTTGAACGCAGCCTCGTGGGTAATTGGAAGAGCTGTGGGCTTGGGACCGATCTTACAGGCTAAACGCTCATCATCCACACCTCCATCCTGCAGGTACGCCACCATCTTCTCGGCTTCCTGTTTGAGAAGGAAACAACATGTTCAAACATTCAGTCTTTACTGCCCATCTACAATGAAGCAAGAGATCACAGATGACTTAAACAAACAAAAACAATGCGCATCTGTGTGTTATTGTCATCTAGTCATAAGACTTGCACAACCCATTACAATTTGAAATGATTCATGTGTAATAATTGATTTGAGCATTAATGTGTGTTTTGTTGTGGCTTCAATTGCACTAAATAAATATTAATTTTCTCTCCACACAAATCTCTCTGGATCATATGGAACACTTTTATGATGGTGTATGTGCTGTTGGAGCTTCCGGGTCCCCAAAGACAAAACAACTGCTTATTTTTATTAAACAAGTGTTTGTGTTTAGCTAAAGAGAACTGATATCTGGGATGGCAATTTTCATTTTTTGGTGAACTATTCCCTTTATAATTAAGTTGTTGGTCTTACTGTTCAGGATTCATCAATGCTACACATAGATACATTTACTGTAACCCCACACCTGCTCAAAGTGCTTGAGATCCTCGTCCATGTCAGGGGGCGGGGCAGAGGGCGGGGAGATGGGACAGACGATGCCTGTGATGTGGGGAGGAAGTGAAGCCACTGCCGGCGGTACCTCCAGAGGTTTGACCTGCTGAGTCTGAGCAGGAAGATCTGAAGCTGACGGAAGATCTACAAGCAGGGAAAGGTTTCACTCAGCGCTCCCACACAAACGTTATGCTGTAAAAAGCAGATATTCTTCCTTTACCTGTGAGTGTGTTGGTGTCGTGTGGAATGGATACGGCCTCCACAGTGCTGTTGGGTAGAGTTGTGTGTAGTGGGGCTTTACGGGGTTCCGGTCTGAGTTCTGGTACTGCTGTGTGCTCCAGCGGTCTCTCGTTTTCTTCAGCTGCTTCTGGCTGTACAGCAGGAGGGGGTGCTGGGGTGGCAGTTTTGGGAGGGGGGTCAATTGTTGGTAACGGTACAGCAACTGGTGATGTGTCCTCTGATTTACTGCCTCCTGCAACAACATGACTGTTTGTAAAAAATATGCTGAACAAGATGAAAGACACTTTAATCTATTTAAGCTGCAACTTGTAACTATTTTGGTTATAAATTACAAAAACAGTCATTTAAAACTTGCTTCATGCGATTTTAAAACGCATAAAGTACAAAAAGTAACCTGCAATTTCAGGTTTCAAACAGAGATGGTGACAGAGAGACAGAAATGACAGATTGCATCTTTAATTTTTGGCAGAAATCTGCATTTTAACCTGCGTGACTTGCGTGCAAATGTGCATCTCTATTATGCAAAAGTAAAATGAAGAGCTGCTCACACAGGCTCTTCAGTGACTAACCTCTGATGTTTATGTGCAACACTTCTTTATATCAGAGCTTCTAGAACAACAGACAAGTGGCTTGGCTGATTCAATGATTACATCACTTTAGTTTGAAACACTTACATTTTTGATACGGTACAGAACTGCGCATTTATGAAGTGTATTTTGAGCTTATATCTGCACTTTTCTGTGTGCAATTGTGAATTGTCAAACTGCTCAGGAACGCAAATATAAAGGAATATAAATGTAAATAAATACTTATGAAGAAATATAAAACTATAATGTTCAATAAGCTCTGGAACCGTTATGTCATTTCACTGTTTGAATACAGTTAAATGGGAATGTTCCACACAGGGAAAACAGGGACTGTACAAGATTGTTCCATGTCTTATTTTGTCCTCACCCTCACTTCTTTCTCCCTCGTGTGTAGTGTCTGTGTCAGTATCTTTGGTTTGTTCTGATTCGCCATCATCTTTTTCTGTATATTCCTCACTCTCCTCAAGGGGCCGGAAGTCCAGCTCCGCCTCTTCCAGGATTGGCTCCTCAGGAGCTTTCTGATTGGGCAGTGAAGAAAATCTCGGTACACATTCATACTGCACCAAATGACATTGATTAATCTATCAATTTGAACAAAAACTGCCTGACACAACCTCATTTACTCTGAATGTATTTAGACAGCAGGTAGTGAAGTTGAAGAACTCACTTTACATGTTCTCACCTTCAGTGAGAGGAAGGCCCCTGAGGAGTCGAACGTTCCCGTCTCCTCCTCGGCATCCTCCAGACACCATTCCGGTAAACTGTCTCTCTCCTCCTCTAAGCTCCCGCTGCCCGACCGAGGTCTACGGTAACCGCCGCGCTCCTCGTCCCTCGAGTCAAACGGGAAGCGACGGCGTTGATCCGGGTGTTCCCGCCACCCTGCCGACCGCGGGCCGTCTGCAATTTCAGGATGTTGTTGAGGTGGATGACAATCATTTGTAAGGGAGAAACTCGCATGTGTTTTTTAAAGTTTTGATAAATGACTGGAAGTGTCAGTCACTGAAATACTGTCTCACATCTTTTGACAACAACAGAAACATGTCACATGAATGATCAAACGACACGGTTAGATTGACATGAACTCTTGATTTAAAAGCACACACATCTTTTGCTAGAAAAACAACTGTGTAGGAGTTGATTATATTTGAAATATATTAGCAAATGAAGAACAAGGGTTGATTTCTAGTTGTCAAACACTGTAAATTTCTGCATCAAAATGCCTTTGAATTGTAAAAATTCATTTTCCCTTGTGCAAAACAAAGATGTTTTTCCCGCTGCTGATCTTTCCAGTCTTGTATTGCTCGTACATGAAAACAGTTCATGCTTTATTCTAAATGACAGCAAATAAAGATCTGGAGAAATGTAAAAACTGTGAAGAGCAGCACATTGTCAGTTTATCGCACAACCTCAGTGCATTTGGTTCTTTAGATTAAAGGCATGCATCGCACCTGGACTCGGGGGGCACCATCGTTCATTCTCTCGTCGAGGTCCCGCAAGTCTCCAGCCCCCATCATCATCGTCTCCATTCTGCTCGTCTCGAGACGTACGCCAGTTGTCGCTCTCCGAGCGTATAAACTCGTGCTTTCGAGTGTTCCCCGCACCATCCTCATAATTGGCCCGTACTGAAGAGAAAGCAACAGTATGTTGAGCACTTGCAGTATTTGTGATCACCTCACAACTCAGAAATGTGTTTATTTCCTAGATCTGTTAGCAGAACATGACTTACTGTGATTGGCTGGAAAATGGACTGGTGCTGCATCTAGAAAAAGAGAGATTCATTTGACATGCAATACATCACAACTTACTACACTAAACCCCGTCTTCAGACACTAGTTTAGCATACTAACCTGGATCTTTTCGACCTGGCTTTTCGAACCTTCTGTCTCCCCTTAACATACAAAAGGGGAAAGAGTGTTGTGAGGGTAACCTGGACCAAACATGCAATACCAGACAACAAATATTTGTATATCTTTATCTTCTCACTTATTCTGAATATGTATTTACCACTTCAACCAGTTTTCCCACTCAAACACTTCAGCTGAGAACTGTTTTGACTTCTATTTTTTTAATTGTTTGTTAAACCACCATGGCTGCTTTTAAACACAAAAATGTCTTGATGCACAAAAACCCTTTTAATAGCTGTTACAATTTCAGTTTCTAAGCTAAAAAGGGCTCCTGCTTATCCCTACAACTTTTAAACAGCATTTCATCCCATGCAGTAGATCTGTCATGACTCAGAGGTGTTGGTTTTACGAACCTCTCCTCCCAGCTCTGAGAACGATGCATCTCTCTCCCTCCACGGCCGAACCCTCCCTCAACATCATCAAAACTTCTTTGGTAAAACCCTCCATCACCTCTCCCCCTTCCTGTCAATCAAACACAACACCACCTGAAGACCGCACATACAGTCTCACCTTCACACACCATTTCAAAGGGCATCTGCAATGGGAAATGTACTCAGAAAAGCAAATGGTAAGTGGAGGTGTGATAACTCTGCACTCTGCTCTGGTTTTACAGAAAGCAAATTCTGCTTTTTTTAACAGTAAGAAAGGAAAAGTCTGTGGTTGAGACGCAGCTCACCTCTTCCCCGTGAGGTACTTCTCCCTCTGGGTGCCCCTGCCGCCGGCCCACCTCCCCTACCCATAAGACGAAGAACTGCCGCACTGTTTACAGACATGGAGAAGTTTCTCTGTGGAGACCGGCACACATGCAACGCATCAGCTGTATGTCAGCACGATATTAAAGAAAAATGACATATGCGGTAACGTGCTAAACGATGCAATATTCATTAACACAAAGTTTTAAGCTTGTACAATCTATTTAAATTATTTCACTCATTTAAAAAACTGAAAATTATATAACCAACATAAATGTTTCACATTCTACCCAATCTACCCTATCAGTCTGTTTTTCCTGGACTCAAACCCGATTTTTGCAATTTACAACAGAGCTTTTTTCTGTTAAAATACTACTTTGAAAAGTACTAAAGAAATAAAAGTGACGAGTAAAGCGGCGAGCACACTGTGCAATTTTTAATAGTCTTTTGCAATTGTTGTTGGTCAGAAAGTACAAACAAAATCCCCTCAAACACTGTAGGATCTCAGTTATGTTGTCAAACCGTAAGACAGTCAAGATGCATCAAATGTAAAATTTATCTCGGACGACCAAATCATGACCAGATTCACAGCGTGTGTCCAGCCTAACCTGCAGTCTCACCTGCTCCTCCTCTGTGAACGGCACTAAAGCCAGCGGGGGCAGCGGCTCCTCTTGTAAAATAGGTAGAAACTCATTATCGTGAAGATCGACTGGAACCTGGAAGAAAGTCATTTAAAAAATCTGTTACAAACCTAAAAAATCTATTAACAAATTTTAAAATCTCTGAGACGTAAATACCCGGCAGTTACTGGCACACAGAATAAATATAGTTCTGACCTAAACAAAATGTATAAAGCAGAACTAGTCCAATTTCACCAAGTGTCCTTACCATGTTGTCCTTTACATAAAGTGCTAGCATCTCTTCTCTCCCGTAGCGGGAATCTGCGAGTTTATACTTTGGCAACGCAGGGGAGAGCGGAGGGGAGACCACACTGCTGCTACCCACCCCACCAGACAGAGCACGAAGCCTGAAACACAGTCCAGTAAAAACAGACAGCAGTGACCCTCAGCTGACCCACGCAACATATTACAGTTTCACAGCTGACAGAAACACTATGAAGAATGTCTGGATAGAAACCAGACAAGTCTAAATAAAGAATAATACAGAAGTTCAAACTCCCATAACCGTCAGAAAATAAAGGAACTTATTATTTGTCTTTGTTAAAGCACTTACATGAACTTCTACACCCCAAAACACTGTTTGCTATCTGAGTCTATCTGTTCCTTTACCTCAACTGGTAAAGCATGGCACTAGCAACAGCATACAAATTCAAACATAAATCTACCTAAAAATGAAAATATAGAATTACAGCAGAATGTTGACTGCATTCCCGCTACATTTTTTCAGCTTGTGTTCCCTGGGAATTGAACCCATGACCTTGGGATTGCTGCCGGCATGCACCACCCGTGGAGCTATAGAAGCTCTGTTCTACCAATGCTGAATGAGGCTGTGTACACACCATTAGCATTTATAGCTTATCATTAAAAACCTTACAGACCTGATGCTACAACAATAAAACTCACCATTCAGGTCCAAAGTTGAGTGTCTGCGTTTCTGCCATTTTCCTTAAAAACCTGAGGAAAATAAGGATTCAATTAATAGTTAATATAATATTCCACAACAAAACATTACATGGAAAACTGCAAACAATATCACATGGATGAATTATGTATGTGTAAAACTCCATACCAATGTTTCAGATATACATGCTTTCATAAGTCTACTAAAAAAAAATCGACTAATATAAATATATGACAGGTTTATCTTTGTTGGTTTTTAACACCAGAAAACGACAATCAGATTTTTGTACTAGTGTATCTCATGGACTGTGATGTAAATACATCAGATAGATGAAGTCAGTCTGGTTGGAATTGCAAATACACACAACCATAACAAACACCAAACACATATAAACACACAGATGAATCTTCTGCCATTAAGAGACGTGGTTTGTTCCAAATGACAATTCTTAAACGGTAAATGACCACCTTTAGAAAGCATGCATCCCATTTTATTCAGTCACAGATCTGTGTATTAATGTCAAGAATGTATATAAACAAATACATAGTTACACCAACCAAACCACAGTGAAACACACAGAGCATCAACCAGTCGTGTGACATTTACAGCAGTACATTTTTCCAGCATATTTTAGGGGTGACAGCAGCTCAACCCTCTTACTGTAACAGCAGCTATTTTAAGAGCTTCCCAGTTAGGAAGATCATTCTCCGGTATCTGTAATAGCTCGGGCTTTCCCTTAGGTAAGAAGAGTACAGGAAAGTTTTTTACTCATCAGTTTCTCTGAATGTGAACAGAATAAACTTACATAAGAAAATGTTGTGGAAATGTTTGTCAAAACTAATCTTGCCTATTTATTATGTTTGCAAAAGTAAGATTTCTCTCTGTATGGAGCTCAACACGTCCATGCAAAACAGGCAAGAGTGATTTACCGCAGCGGGCATTTAAACCACGTGTCCCTGTAAAGACCCGATTACCAGCAAACCTATCCCGATTACCAGCAAACCTATCCCGATTACCAGCAAACCTATCCCGATTACCAGCAAACCTATCCCGATTACCAGCAAACCTATCCCGATTACCAGCAGCTACACACATGAAGCTGGTAAACCACCTACCAAATCTTGCCATAAACCGGTTTAATCAATCGCTGTGACATGAAGTGCCCAAACAAACGCGCACAACTCAAGCGTTTATCATATAACCACCAAATACAATCTTTTAAACGCGTAGTAAACGGGCTTTCAGATTTATGCAACGTTTAAAGAAACAACAATTACAAAGTGTTTCAAATGACAAGATTGGGAAGCGTCGGTAACCTCAGCAGCATACGTGCAATAAAAACAGATCAGAAACGACAGATGTCGTAAAATTGTCTTGACTTGTGGAGAAACGTGTGGCGATTTGATCAGAGGAGAAAGCATATGTGGGTATAAATGACTAACCAGCAACATATTTCTCTGATACATGATGTACAACCTTGTTAAAACAGTTTAAGGGACCGTATGGATTATGACACAGTCCACCCCTGCCTTCATAAACCTTATAAACAATACAGATCACAACACTGTTACCACACTTTAATTTTCATCACATCAGTGAATGAACAGCTGTACACTTAACAAACAGTTAACATGTGACATACAGTGTTAGCTGTGATACTTCACTTCCAACTCCAAACAACTGACAACTTTATTTTAATAAACCACATGCGTGTCAAACGTCTGAATAAAGATCATCAGGAGCTCGTAAACACGGCGGGTGAAAGCGTGTTAGTGATCTGACACGAGTTTAAAGCGTGTGGCCTGTCTGCACAGACTCCGTGTTTTCCCGCAGCTGTCGTCGGGCCGCTGATTGCGCACTCGACGCAGGGCGGAGTAATCGAGCCCGGTGCTTCGAGGCCTAACGACCATTCGGGCCACAACAGCGTCGGTCTGCAAACTCAGAGCGGGTTTGTGTGACTGAGAATGAGCTCAGCAATAGACGCGTTTTACATCAGATAAACCGCGTCCGCCAGAGCCGCTGTCTTACCTCTGCGGTGACTGACAGCGCTGAGTTTGAGTGCGAGTGGCGTCTCTGGTTTCCTATCCACAAGATGGCTGAGAATGAGTCACGTGACAACACGTGCGCTAGAGAGAGTGCCCGGATGACACGCGCGCACGCACGCGCGCACGCACACGCGCACTGGCTACACAGTAACTTCATCATCCGTGCGTGCACGTTTATTCCCCACAAAAGTTTGTGCATGTTGCTTCATTTATTTCCAGCTATGTCTTTTTTTAAAGATGGCTTTATTAGTAGTTGGCCTCTTTCTGAAAGAACAAAGTTGCTTTGATCAGTGTAATGTTTCATTAATTCAAGTAATTCATATTTTATTATTATCAGATTTAATTTTTTCTGTGCAAACAGCAGTTGATAAATGAATGATCAGGAAGATGCTGTAGCTCAACTGCTAGAGCATTGTGTTAGCAGCACAAAGGTTGTGGGTTCGATCCCAGGGAACACAAGTACTGATAAAATGTTTACCTTGAATTTACTGTAAGTCGCTTTGGATAAATGTGTCTGTAAAATGTAAAAGACGTGTTTTCTATTTAAGATGATAATCCAGTCTGTATGATAAGCATTTACTGACTATGACAAATAAGGCAAGTAGCTCTGCTTACCTTCTAACAGAAGATATCAGAAAAAAACAAAGCTCTGTCTGTTAGCAAGGATGTGGTCACAGGCAAAACCTCTAAAAACTGAACTACCCCTCACCACTCAGTCTTTCTGAGAGTATTAAAGAGAAAATATCTCACTGGTGAGTGCAGACACTCTTTTACAAAGTACACTATTTTACAAAGACAACTATTGTACTGTATCCAGGTCATAACCTGCATAACTTAGGCTGTGCTTTTGAGTGAATTATTATATTAAGGCATTATATACAGTCTGGGGGAAAATATACCATTACAGTTAATGAAATACATTGATGTAGGTGAATTTTAGGAAGGTTTCAGTAAAATATCACAGGTATAACAATGTGAAGTTGGAAAACCAGCTTTATGTTCTGCTTACATCATTACTGATTCTGTAAACCAGACACTTCGTGACAGATGCCCACACATTTGAAAGAGACGTGGGTTACAGACATGTGTCTCAAAAGAAGAACGTGCATTTCTAATATCTCAAGAACTTTATATGTATGAAAAAGAAACTCCAGTACTGGAGGGAGAGATAAGCCCACCAGCACGCTGCATTTCTTTCTTGTGGTTTGAGAAACAATTGTGAACAACAAATTCTGTTCTGACCTTTGGCAGCTGAGCTACTACAAGACAACTACTCTCATTTCTTACTTTTGCATGAATAGTGTGATGCAGGCAGGTTATTATTTGTATGTGCATGTGTGGAGCACGTCTGTGCAATGTCCCAAAACGGAGGATATTTGCTAATTTATTACACATTCAGCATTTCCTCTGCACGGTTCTTGTAAAGATATTTTTAAAAAATAGACACATTTTTTTCTTAAGAAAGATTTACTTCATCTGTCGTATGGCACAAGGAATTACCACCAATTTTGTTCTGGGAGAAATTATACTTTGAAATCATCAGAAAAGGTAAGAACATTTTTAATGCACTTGAGTGATAAATAATAAAAAATAATAATGATTATTTAAATAGCTTATATGACATCTTTAATGCATCTATGCAATAAATAAGTGATAAAAGAAAAATAAATCATTAAGCACATGAAAAGTTGAAAGTTGCAATACACTGGCAGAGACAGTTAAATTAAAAACTGTTATTTTTATACTAAGGTCAGATTCAACATTTATCTGAAAACTATTTCAGAGGAACTTTTCCATTAAAGCACATCTAGAGACAGTCTTTAATTACAGCTTTTTGTAGCAATTAAACATTTCATTTAACTGACTTTGCATCTTATTTTGTGGTGGTAGATACAATTAAACAGAGAAAGAATTGTAGATTTTTATCCATTAAGTTCATGTAGTGATTTAATTCAAAACTTTAATTAGAAAACAGTCCGGATACACGTACTAACTAAGAAGAACTTAAGATCTAAGCAAACCATTTAATGTATTAAACATGCATTTAATGCTTCATCATGATTATGAGAAATGTTAAGACCATTAAAACCACAGATAAAAATGTACATGTGAAAAAAATAAGCGTTTCAGTTCTTCCTTTTTTTTTAAATGTGATGTTTGCCGTGCAAAACTCGCTGCCACAGTTTGTTACTGCACTGCTGCTCGCTACAGGCGGACACTTACAAGCTCAAATCTCTTTTATATTCTAATAAAGCTCAGAAATGTCACTCAATGTTCTAAAACGAAACACAACACCTCTCTTCAAAAAAACACATGAATTAAGATGAACTTACGGCCTGTAGCACAAACGTGAGTACAAGTTGCGCACCAAAGTTTGTTATGTGGTTTTAGAAAAACTATAACCAAACCCCATAAAGCACTACAGATATAATTACACTTCCTACAATTACTCACCCACCTGAAAACACCTCTCAGCGCATTTGCATTTTAGAGACATGAACGTTTTGGTTACGAAAGTTCATGAATTTGTCGACAGCATATGTGATATTCTTTGTTTCTGTCCTGACAGTTTCACTATGAGTGTCAACTGCTCAACTGTTAATGTGGATGAAGTGACAAAGTATCTGGACTTGGTGATTTATGTGCCCATCCTGGTGTTCGGACTGGCACTAAACATCACTGCACTGCTTGTGTTTTGTCTTCTGCTCAAGAAATGGACAGAATCCTCCATTTACATGACCAACCTGGCTTTGACGGACCTTCTGTTGCTTCTGCCTCTACCCTTCAAAATGCACGCGGCCCAGCATGAGTGGATAAAAGACAAACAGCTGTTCTGCTCCTTCTTAGAGAGTCTTTACTTTGTGGGTATGTATGGAAGTATCTATACAATTGCCTGCATAGCTATAGACAGATACATTGCCATTAAACACCCGTTTCGGGCCAAACAGTTGCGATCGAAAAAAATCGCCCTTATTGTTTGTGTTTGTATCTGGGTGTTTGTTATGGGGGCGACTTCACCCATCTACACTTTCCGTCAGGAGGTGCAGGAAAAGTTCCGCTGCTTCCACAGTTTCTCTCAGAGGGGCTGGAACGCTGCATTAATTATTTGCTTGGAGATTTTGGGTTTCCTGTTACCTGCTACTGTGCTGGTGGTATGTTCTACTCAGAGCATCCAAACACTCAAGGCCTCTGAAAGCAGCGACCCTAAAAGAAAAGCAGGAGTTCGAATCATCTACAGCAGCCTAGCAGCTTTTCTGATACCCTTCACCCCGTGTCACGTGGCCATATTCCTGCAGTTCCTCGTCCGGAATGACTTCATTTCTGACTGTACACAGAAAAGGAACATCGCCCTCTTTATACAGGTGTCGATGACTCTCGCTAACATCACCATCTGTTTAGACGCACTTTGTTACTATTTTATCGCAAAGGAGGTCAGATCCACCAAGGACACGGTTATCAGCAGGGTGAGATCATTTAGCACCTCAGAGAAGTTTGACATGTGAAATCAACAGTGAAATGATGTAATGAGACCTACAGAATGGCAACAGGGTTGCTCCAGCTCACAGAGACGTTCTTAGAATGATGATTATTCAATTGATCTTTAGAATGACACAGTTTACATTCTATACATACTATAAGACTTATAGTTTTATCCCTCATTTTAGACTTATGGGGTGATTATCAAGGTTTGATCTCTCAAATCCGCTCCATTTGTCAAACGTTAAATTCTTGCCTCCTCTCAGCGATATGCTGTCTGTCCAAAACCAACACCAGATCTTACGCACACAAGAGGCAAAAAAGGAAATCCACAGATGCAAAAACAAGACTGACACGAGAGAAAGTTTCTGATTGGCTGTTTTTTAAAGAACAGAGACTAACTCGACTCTTTCCTCAGCCTGTTAAGCAGTAGAAATATCTTATGCACTTCTTCAAAAGAAAAATCTATCTGCCCTCTTAATGGTTAAAATGCCCTTCACACAATGACTTGACAGCCCTGTTTTTAGGTTTTCCATCAACATTTTTCATTCACATCAAAGATTCTGCATTTGTCTTTATCTTACAGTTCACACTGTCAACACGAGAATCTTGAGGTGTTTGTACTCACACGCAATGATGGTCAGATAAACCAAACCGAAATCTCCATAATAACTCAGAACAACCCGTCTTTTTTTGTTTTGCAAAAATAAAAAACAATAAAAACATGGCAGTTACGCTGTCTCTCCTACTCTGTTTTCTGCCTTATGAATTGGTGTATTAATAGGTCTGTGCATCCCGTCTGGAAGAAATGTTGTGTTTCATCTTTACATGAAAGTGTGAAATGAGAAATAATTCCACTGTGGCTGTGAGTCACTGATATCCACAGAGTTCCGTGTAATTCACAGCCATGTGCCAGTAGTTTCACTGAGTCATATTGCAAATGTCTTTATCTGTCTGTGTTTCAGTCGTGTTCTGTGTTCCAGCTGAAAACAAGTATGTCTATATTCTGAAGTACAACAAAAACAAAATCACATGTTTAGAGATGAACAAACATGTTTAACTAGCGTGACCACACTGTGAGTGTATGTTTACTCCAGTTTTCCTCTAGTGTGTTTTCAGGCTATTACTTTAAAGATAAAGATTATAAAGAGAGCAATAGAGAGACAGTGTGGACCAACAGAAAACAATGTAAACAATGTTTATTGTTCAAAATTACACTTACTACATGAGGCAACATGATGCAACAAAATTAAAGATTTGTGAAAGTCTGAAAAGATGAAGCTATTACTTATGTTGACAAGTGAAAAACATGGTGATAACTATGAGCACAGTGAAGAGATTTTTGCTTGTACATATTTTTGATTTGTTTAAAAACATTTCTGAAATGTTTCCATTAGTAACATAGTCAGAATACTATTATTGAATACAAATAAAAAACAACTATATATATCCTGTATTTCCAGTTTGTAGTGTGGATCATTTATGTTTAAGAATCTGTTATCTTGACAATAATTTGACACTGCCCACTGATGGTTTTAAATCTACATTGCTATCCAGTTACATGGCCACATAAACATCCACATGTCAGTCAGAAAAATACAGTTTACAGTTTTACCAAACTACCCCTGTATTTATAAAACCTGCGTATGGCCCTGAGCAAACAAACAGGTCTGAAAGAGGCCTAAGAGTTTTGCGAGGCTAATGGATCTGTTTGCTGTATCTAAGATTTCCAAATCTAAGTAGCTCTGATGTATTTACTAGTTCTTCAGTATTTGACATGAAATGAAGGTCTGTTTATTCTATGACCGGCAGAGGGCGCTGAAATACCGCAAGCAAACAGAAGAAATAAACACGTGTGCAAATAAAACCAAGCGTTGGAGGATAATTTTGAAAGTATTTAGAAAATATATAACTTACCTAAAACATAATTATGTGGGCAGTTGTTTTAAGTTTATGTATTGATTTAAACTAAACAGTCTTTGTTTAAAGCTTTTGTGTTTCTGCATATTGTAATGTGAACTTTCTTCCCTCTATGAGCAGCAGAGATCGCCAGAGCTACGCAGAAGGTGTTAATAACATTTAACCTCCTGTTAACGTTATTGTGAATAAAGTGTTTTGTTCTTCCTGAGAATTGTGGAAAAGCTTCATTTCGAGCATTAATCACCACAGACTGACATCTTATTGTTTTTATGGGTGGGTTTTCCAGCCAAACAGTAAGAAAGCAAGTCATTTATCTCCTGCTGCTTAAGACGGTTTGAGTTTGTTTGAGAATTTTTCTGCACGTGAAGTTGTTGACAAAGCGGTGACGTCATTTCCTGCCTTGTGAGCCGCTTCTACACCTACAGTTACAGATAAATATAATAGTAACAGTTATTATTATTATATAAGCTTACATTTGATTACATTACACTACATGGATATTTGTACTTTTAAAATTAATTTGTCACCTTTGCTCCAGTATGAGTAATTATTTCTTGTTTGTTCGTTTTGGTTGTTTTTTTTTCTGTCGACTAGTGATTACACCGAAATGTACATTTGTTATTATAGATACATCTTAATGTTGCAAACAAATTAAGTTCATTTTCAGCTCATTACTGAATGTAACCAAAATGTGTTGTGCAATTTATGCACAAGTCACTTTTCCTGTTTGCTTTGTAGACCCCCCCAACACACACACACACACACACACACACACACACACACACACACACACACCACAATGACTGTCAGCTTTTGCTTGCTGGTTAACTGCATTGACCTTTACATAAAGAAACAATACCTTGGGTTAAATCAACACTATGAACAGGACTTTATAGCCGTACTTGTATGTGGTTTGTTCTAGACAAATTGCAGACACAGCAGCTCTGTATCAGATATTTTTTGTTTTACAATTACTTTGTAGTCCCCACACATATTTTACAAAAGCATGCAACAGATTGTGCAGGACATTGTATGTGTTGGAAACATGCTAAGCAACATGTTTGCTGCTGTTTTCTGCCGTTGCATTTTTAACTGCTAAAAACGCTGTTCTTGTTATGTCAAAAGAATGAAATTCAGCTGTTTTTTTAATTGTTTTAAAACACGTAAATCTTAAGTTCGTTTTTAATACACGACTGGAAAGCTTTGTGTTTTTAACTAGTAAACAAAATCAACCTTTATGGTCTGACAAGACCTGATTTTGACTGGATGCAGCTGGGCCACATGTCAAAGCATGTTTACCACCAACGCATCAGGTTTTCTTGTTTCATTTTTTGCACATTAAAGTTATTCACACACTAAGACCTCCCACTGTTTCCTGTAACCAACAAGTGAAGTTTGTGAAAAAAAGTTGCCACCCATGAGAAAAAGTACAGAACCGTTGCACATTTCCACCGTGCACTTCTTCTAAATGCACCGCAGTCACTGCGAAAAATGCAGCAAAACAATTTAGACAACTGTTCAACATCTCATTTCAGATACCCGCTTTTCACATACACCTACAGTGTGGTTCTGCTGCTTGGGCTTCCCCTCAACTTTGTGTCTCTTTGGATATTAGTGTGTCGGAAAGGCTTGAGGAAATCTGTCCCGGTCATCTACATGGCCAACCTGGTGTTATCAGATCTTCTCTTCATACTCTCGCTGCCCTTTCGGATCATTTACTTCTCCACAGGTCGATGGACGCTGGGAAACACGCTGTGCATGATCCCGGGGACGCTGTTTGCTGTCAACCTGTACTCCAGCTCTCTGTTCATCACTCTCATCAGTGTGGACCGCATGCTGGCTGTGGTGTACCCGCTGAGGTCTCGCTCTGTCCGGACGGCACCGGTGGCCTGGACACTGTGTGCTGCTGTGTGGCTGCTCATTGCTGGACTATCAGTGCCAACTGCAATGAATCATCCTGAAAACAAGGATGAAACGTGTCATGTGATGCGCTGCTTTGAGAAATACACACCGGACGAGTGGGAGAAGGGTTTTATCATTCTCTGCTTTGTCACTTTCTTTGGCATTCTGGTACCGTTTGGCATCATCTTGGCTTGCACGCTGGCTGTGGTGCGACAGCTCAAGGGTTGCAGCAGGTCAGATACTTCTTACACCGCCGAGATGAGCAGCAAGAAGATTGTGAAGCTCTTTCTGTCCAATCTGCTCATCTACGCTGTGTGTTTCATTCCCTTTCACATAGCATTCATACTCTTTGGCATTAACAAAGTCAAGTCACTACGTGAAGGAGGTACTTTCAATGACATTTACTTTAACTTGCAGACTGTCACGATGTGCATGGCCAGCACAAACAGCTGTCTGGATCCCTTGATCTACTATTTCAGCATAAAGAACCTTCAAGGTAGAAATAGGTGTGATTCTTCATCGAAAACCGTTGGTCTCAGCCTGGTTCGGAGCACGAGTTGGACCGCCAAGTAAAAGGCAGAAAAGCACGTGGACAAAATGTAAAGGACCACGGGACACCGTAAGCACTATTGTTGATGTAAATAAGCTCTTTGTGGGAATGAAGCTCTCAGTTAAGACATATGTGACGTGAGTATTTGCATTCATTTTGCTCTTGCTGGAATGAATGCGAGTAAATGCCCAAATCTCTTTTATTAAGAAACAAACATGTATTCCACAAAATTCTCATCATGCTGTTGCAAATGGTCAACAAATCTGCTTGCTTTTGTTATGGCATGTCACTGAGTATCCTGCATTTCAGCCATACCTTTTTTTTAATCTTATTTGTATTTTTTTTTTACTCGATTTGTACTGGAACCCCTCACTTCTCAGGTCATGAAACAGTCATATAGCACTTAGCAAAGATCATTCAGATCAGCTGTTAAACTTGTATCAGCCATTATTTTGGTAGAAATAAATTGAGTTTATTTTTGGCTTTGACTTGTCCTGTTAAAGGTGCCGTTTTCACATGGCTTTGACTGAGATGAATGAGAAGATAAAAACCATGTGAAAAACTCAATGTTTGAAAATAGTCATCTTTGCAGTAAACAGCACAAGGCAGAAGGAAATGAAAGCTTGAGTTTTGAGTCAAGTGTTGAAACACACACACACACACACACACACACACACTATTTCATCATGACTCACACTCTGTATTGTGGTTGATGGGCGGCAGGTGAGGAAAGGTCACTGAACAACATTGTGTCTGTTCACTCGCAGCAACGACATCCAATAATAATAAAGTTTCAGCAGTTTATTGACGGCATTTACCAGCAAATATTATTTACACAGCAGCAGAATATAGTGCATTAAATCAAATATTTCAGACAAAAGCAGTTCTTGCTACACCAGTTTGTGGAAGTGGAACAAAATTCAAATAAATGGACGATTAAAAAAAAAAAAAAAAAAAAAGTGCAAAATCTGCAATCAAGAGTTGAAAGCATTTCTGTTCTCATCAAATGTTGGTATTAATTCAGTATTAATAAACTGAAAACATCTTTCTACAAACACTATTCACATGTATAAAGAGAAACACAACTGCTCAGAAACCAACAAATATCAAACAAGGTTAATTCAGTATTAATAAACTGCCTGAAGAGAAAGCAAACATCTTTCTACAAACACTATTCACATGTATAAAGAGAAACACAACAACTGCTCAGAAACCAACAAATATATATAAAAATCCAAAATACTTATATTGCTTATATATCATGTTCAAAAAACACATATGACTTAAATAACAGGCTTGAAGTCATACATTTGTAAAATATGAGGTATACAGAGGCTTTTAGGACCGTTTTCTAACTCCGCATTTCTTACATAACACGGGAGAAAATAATCTGGACAGATCAGAAGGACAACAGTAACAGCCATCTGTCTACACACAATGAGACGTTATGAACAACAGTGCATGTCTGACTGAAAGAAAGATGTCCAATCTCACAGTTATTGTAGAGGACACACCCTCAATGCTCAGTGAAAATCTCCAGAGATAACCTGAGAGAAGAACTAAACCACACACAAAACTTTACATTTTGTCAGGACAAAACAGGCCAACAAAATGAGTGCAAAACACGAATTACAGCTTATTCTTGACAAACACACAAGACGCATCAACATTATGTACAGGTTTATCGTGCTGATAAAGTGCTGTGAAGATGGGGAGGGGGCCGGGGGTCTTTTGGGCTCAGTGGAGTTGGGAGGGGTCACAAATCACCGTCTCCACCACAAACGTGTTTTCAAAATGCCGAATGCTGTGGCAGTTTCTGGCTTCCCTCTTCTGAATGCCTGAGGAACGAGAGGAAAGATTCAGGTTAAAAATGAAACATGCTTTGGATATTGAAACCAGGGCTTTCAAATCAGATTTTCCTCAAATCAGATTTTCTAAAATCAGATTACACAATAACGATATTATTACAATGTCTGATGGCATTTAAAAAAAATTAATAATATTCAGTCAACTTTAATGTTGTTTATTCAATTCAGTGAACATTGTGTCTCTTAAGGTAAAATGTTAAACTCTAACTGTGAGTGTCAAGCAAATACTGGTGCTGAATTATTTATATCAAATGTAGTATTAACAGAATTATCAATAATCACACTGTCAGTATCAGTAAACTGACAGCCCTATTTGAGACATTGACTGTATAAATGTGATCCAATTTAATGTCAGCCGGCCTATCAAGGATAAATACAGCTCACAGTTTTATACTTGGTGCGTCACCGCATCACTTCCTGTGGCTTCCCAGACACCATCTGTGCTTTGACGAGCATAAGGAAGTTTTCTGAAGCCAAACTACTGTTCCCACACCTCAGCCTCTGCATCCCTTTAAGCCAATCAAAAACTCCCACTGCCTGACATTCACCCCCCTGCCTGACATTCACTGCAGATTTTTAAACGTCTCATGTAACACCTCAGATCTTTGCAACATGACTGGCAGACGGGAGGAGCTAAATCTTGTGGTTAACAGCACATAGATAACATCAGCAACTGTTGTGTGCGTGTGTGCAGGTGTCTCTAACTGACAGAACTTCAGTATTATTATCTTGCTCTTCATTGTTTAAAGGAGAAAGGCTGTAGCTTGGAAACACGAGAGCAGGTGGATGTTACAGAGTGAAGACTTACGTCTTTGGCCGGTTCTGCGTCGTAGTTTGTAGGTTTCTTTCCCGTAACAGAGTGTGTAGATGAAAGGTCCCAGCAGACGCACGTTTCTAACACGACCCGACACCACCATCTCTTCCTGGATGATGTAGGTCTGGGGCAAGTACGTTCCTCGCTACAATAATAAACACGCACACACGATTACATGAGATTTTACTTCAATGAAGTGGCTTTAACCAGAATTAAACAGATCAGAAGCTGGTCGGCCTCCTTCAGTAGGGAAGTAACGTTGAGATGTTGAGCGCGTGACTCGTGAGACCTGCGGTCGAGATGTAGCATGAGAAGGGGGTGCCATCCGTTACCTTAACGTTGGCGAGCAGCTCCCACAGGTTTCTGGGTGGCATGACGATGGTGGTGTTCAGCTCGATGACGTAGCACTTATCCAACGCAATGTCATAGTAAGCTGTGAGGCCCTGCGTTAATGAGAAACGACATGTCAACGTTGACTCTGGAAAAGTAAAAGTCTAAGCAGGGTTGTGCAACACTCACCACCTCTGCACGTGGACAGTTGAGTGATAACTTCCTAAACCAATCAAAAGCCTACGTGAACTTTATAACAAGATACAAGAAGACAAACCTAAAGAATGTTTCATATTCACACCATAAACAGCCCAGGATGAGTGCATGTGTTTGCTCAAATCCCCAACCCAAGTGATGAGTAATAATATTAATAATATTACAGCAGTATTAATAGTGCAACTTTACTTAAATATTCAAGGCCCGGTTAGTATATTAAAATCTAGTACATTAAAAATCAGTTAAATATAATATTTAGTATTTTACAGATTTATAGCTGCAAAAATGTGTCATTCACAGAAACATGTACTCATTCGCCCGGCACACGGCGCTGCATAATAAACCATGATTTCAGGATTTCTTAGCAACATTCACGGTCCACCTGAGGGAGCCGTGATGAAACTGCCACAGCTAAACGGGCTGAACTTTTCTTTAAAGTGTTTCTGGGCCAGATTCTCACCCGGTGGAAGTCATGGATGATGTCAGCCGGGTCGCTGCTGGCGAAATCAGGGACGGGCACACGGATGTGTTCGTAGTTGTCTTCCAGGTAGATGCCGACGTTTTCTTCCACCTCCTGTCGCCCAAGGAGCGAAGCATACACGGGGTCCTCGTACATCACCCGGCAGTGGAACAAACTGTCCTCTGGGATCTGGGAAAAGGAAGCGGAGAACTTCATACAAGCACACTGAAAGGGAAGGACAAATACGTAATGAATCAAGCCAGTAGGAGACACTGCAGAATGTTGCCATGGCAATCACTAAACCAACACACCAGCCTCTCGGGAGACACCATTCATAAATAATAGATGAGTAACAGATCTAAGAGTCTGGTCTCACCTGAGGAGTGTAGTAGTATCGGTAGAGGCACACAGAGGCCATGATTAAGCCCGACATGAAGATCACCAAACCAAGAGCGATACACCAAAGGCCTTTCACAGGAGCCTTCTTAGACAGTACAGGCAAAACCATCTCATCCTGCTGGAGAAAAATCACTTCATTAGTTTAATCACTTCACATCAGTGTACAGTCTTCATTGGTTTTTTGAGTATGCACCGACTTCAGCTAGGAAAAAGAACTTAAAAATTATTTGTTTCTTTTTTAAAACAGCCTGAACTCTGCTGAGCTGGGCGGCTGCTTTTCTGGATGATCTGCTCCCATTCTGACACATCATCATCATCATCATCATCATTTAGGTCAGGGTGATGTCGGGTGATCTTGCTGTGCAAACTACAGTACAAAAGGACCCTATTCTACAGTAAAAGTCCACGTTTGATTTAATTCAACAAATGATATTAGGTTGACTAAAATAATCAAACTCATTAACTGGAGCTGCGTGCCTGCGCACATTTAGTCACCCGCTGCTAAAAATGGTCATTTTATTGCGGTCAGGGATGACAGAAACGGCCTAGAGAATTGAAATATCCCAGAGTTCCTGGCACAAATGAATACTTTCAGCACCGGCCAAGAAATGAGTCATGGCAGCGTCTCAAGACGTCAGGTGGCGTGAGCAATGCATCCGTCTCCAGTCTCTTAGCCGTGCTGCTGCGGAGGACACCGCACGGATCAACCCCGCAGACTTCATCAGGAATCAAACGCTCCGCTGACAGAGCTACTATCTCCGCCTGGCTGAGGGATATTTTAGGAACGTACTGTACTTCCACTCTCCTTATTTGTACAGGAGTTCCTTTCTACGTAGGAAAGACACACAGCAGCTGCGGGTAGGAGACAGCGTGTGGGCACCAGGCTGAAAATAACAGCACTAGTAGCAGATGAGACGGATCCACGTCATTTTCACTCTAGTACGCACACTTGCCGGGAGAAAGACGGGGACAAACTGACAATGTGACGCACTGATAAGAAAACATTCTGTGACATGTTCAAACACGCTAGGAAATCTTTCCCATCCTAATTTCTAGTTAGTTGTTCTCTGATCTGAATTCTGCCAAATGAGTCTTGAGTTATTAAGTATAAACCATTATAAAACATTGCATTAAAAGATAAAAGATTTTGAGAACTTCATGCATTCTCAAAGACAGAAAATAGACTAAAAGCAGATTGTTTGATATTTAGGATATTTTGTGTCGACTGTGCGGATGCTTGTTCAACAGAAGGAAAAGCTCTTTCTTCAGTCCTGAACACTGAGACTCAAAAAACAAACGGCTGCAGATATCTGAACTACTTCAGCTCATGTCAAATGGTCATAATAACAGGATACCTGCTGCCATGGGAACCAATGCCCCACACACACACACACACACACACACACACACACACA
>JAZGTK010005812.1:0-18127 GCA_036877625.1 Ambastaia sidthimunki
AACAGGTTTCTAATTTGTGTGTATGTATGTGTTTTTAAGGGCTGGCTGAAGAAACGCTCCCCACAGGAAGGGCTGGTTCTGAGGGATCTCTTCTCTTCCTCTTTCCTTGAGCTCTTTCGCTTCAGCATTCAGTCTTTGCAGTATAAAATGGACATGCTGGAGGCCTTCATCATCATGCAGTGTATAAACATGCTGCAGGGACTCATTCAGCCCAAGGTTGTGCCATCTCCATCTTTATTTTCTTTTACCATCAATGACTTAATAACCCAAATACAAAATAGAAATCCACATATCTGACTACTACGTAATCATATTTATTTTTATTATTAGCATATATTTGATCAGATATGTACTGGAAAATAAAAAAGCAGCCCGCTGATTTTAAAACATTGACTTAAATATACTTAAATAAACATTGACTTAAATATAGCTGTAAATATACATTTATATACAAATCTCACTTTGCCCAATATATTGGATGTATTGGACTGAGTTTATTGCATACTGAGATTGACCTGTGTACCATAGAAGCTGTGGTGTAGGGGTTACGCTACACATTATTCTGTGGCATACATATGGGTGACATGGGTTCAAGTCCATCCTGGCCTCATCTCATTCCCCTTGTGTTATATCAATATTTGTCGCTCTTCACGGTAGCTGTTTGATTAAAAAATCCTACACTGGTCTGCAAGATAATACCATTTCATTACATTTCATGCAGAGCGATTTGACTAATCTTAAAAGTTATTAAACACCATTAATTAATTGGCCAGTCATATAAAATAAGAACATTGTTATAATGTGATATACCGTGGAACCATCTTAATGTGTGAATATGCTGAACTCATTATAGTTTTATTGAAAGTGTGTCTTTTAACATTCAACCTTGCTGTTTCACTTACAGTATATGAAAGTCATGAAAATGATTATTATGAATTGTTCCTAGTAAATGTCACGCATTATTCGCTTACATTGTCATTCATAAATCACTTAGTTGTGAGATATGTACATAATGCGGCCTTATTGTCCCCACACTACCATTTTATGAGAATCACCTCCACTGGCTCTATAATAAAGGGCCTGTAACCTTCAAAAGCACTTTAGGCTTGAGGTAATTCATTTATACAGGGTGTGAAAGGAGCAGTAACAATACAACCTGCTAGTGATAATGTGATTGGAACATTTCTGTGCCGGACCATTACACAGAAAGTGTCAAAACATTATTATGAATCGGGTGATTTCATATATTAACACCTCAGGCTGTAGTGACACAAGAAACACTTACGTCTAATTGACTGACCTGATGTTTTCTTTTCTGAACGTAGAATGTTTTTATCATTGGCGCGTCATTGGCTCACAATGCCCGCAACCATTTTCTACTTTTTTTCCATATCTTGCTTGACTATTTTTTGTTACTGTACTTTTAACATTTAGATATGTAAATGAGTCATGAGTGGTCATGAGTGGCTTCTATGTGAATTAAGTAACGGAACCAAGTATATCATCATATTTTACACTGCTATTAGTGAGGCAAAGTTTCAAAATATCAATATTTACATATTTTCTCATCTATCATAGCCTTTGCTATGTTAAGCTGAAACATTCATAATATGCAGATAATTCTGACCACACTAATGTTATGCATTCATCTAAATGAACCATTTTGTATGCCTATACTATGTAAAAATAGTTTAAAATATTTTAATCAAGCAAAAAAAAAAAGTAAAGATGTATGTGCTGGGACAGACCTTTGATGATGTCTTTGATGATGTAACTCATCAGGAGCAGGGAGGGGAGCTGTCTCGTGAGCACATGGAGCGCCTGTATGTCTTCGCTCTGATGTGGAGTGTCGGAGCCCTCTTGGAACTAGACGATCGAATAAAGTTAGAGAGCTGGCTCCGTCGCCATGACAACATCCATCTGGATCTTCCCGACATCCCGCCCCACAGCGAGGACACTATGTTTGACTTTTATGTCACTAATGATGGTAACATTAGTGCACACTGCCTCTTAATTTATGCCTTATTTTATATCCATTACTTGATTTTATTTTTTTATAAAAAAAATTATAAATTTTATCTTTGTCAATTTTGTTTCTGTTTATGTATAATTGTTTAATTTTTGTCAAAGAAATTAGGTTGGACATTTTGTTCTCTTTACTTTCACATACCAGTGTAGAAACACCCACCTCCCACATCTTTTTTCAAAACTCACGAAGTCCCAAAAAGTAATACAATTTCCAACAAATGGTAAATGACAGTGGAGACTTTGGACACGTTTAGTGGGTTGTTCGTCTGAAAAGAGCATGCTGGGAATTTACTTTCTGTGTCAAAACAAACTGTACTAGCACCAAGACAATCAGAGACTTAAAAAGTCTTGTTTAAAAGTGATTATTTTTGATTGCTAGGAGTGTTGGGCATTTTTTTCTGGACCGCAATACGAGTAAACTGACTTGTTATTTTTCACAGCTGAGGTATTTTTCACACTCAAGGGTCTTTGGTTTACTAGCTCAAGGTCATGTGGTTTTTACACATGCCCTTGTTCATCTTATTATGGCTTGTTTTTTTAAATCACATCTCATTTGGGAGCTTTGTCGCATATTTTGTGCACTTTGCAATTTAAATGGACGCTTTTAATTGGCAGCATTCATGTCTAAACAAGATAAATTTTCCAGCTTTGCATTTTCATGCCAGATATTCCACCTGTCAGTCAAAGTTTCACTTAATAACCCTGTTTAATTATACAATACAAAATTGCCTCTTTCTGTTATGGGATTTTAATGAAGGTGCTTTGCATGTTTCTCTATTCAGGATTCAGGCAATGAAAGTTTAGCTGTTGTGTGTTTTTCAGGTCAGTGGGTCCACTGGAATACCAGAGTGGAGGAGTACATCTATCCACCTGACTCCACCCCAGAGTACAGCTCCATACTGGTGCCCAACGTGGACAATGTTCGCACTGACTTCCTCATCCAGACTATTGCCAAGCAGGGCAAGGTGAGAGTCTGTTCAGTCTTGCTGAGAATCTTTAGAATCTTTTACTGCTGCTTGTAATAAGAATGTAATATTATTTAATGGAATATTATTTAATGATGGCAAAAGAGACACACACAAAAACTGTAGAAAATAAATAAACACAGATTTTATGAAATATTTACTACAAAATGCTCAAAAAATATTGGAAAGAATGTGCATTATTTATTGCCAAGAATGTAGATGTTGGAAGGCATACAAAGAAGAACTAGTATTTGTGTTAATCAGCAGGGAATGTAGTCAATAATGTAATACATCAGCTGAATGTAGAACACAAAAATTAACATTTTTGAAGTATGTTGAAGTCACTAATGCAGTTGAATAACCAGGAATTGACAAGCTCCTTAAAGGATAAAAACATCATGATACAAACATAATAAATAATATAATATTTAATAATAATAACAACAATAATAATATTATAAATAAAACTAATTTTGCACAGTTTTACTATATTGAGCACTATATTGTGCACAGTAGGTTTTCTGAAATCATACAGCATAGCCATTGTGCACAGTTGTATTTTATGATGTTTTTTACAAAAAAATGTAACTTTCACTGAAAAAATAAGTGAGAGTTTTGAATGCCCTGAGGGTGACTAAATGAAAGGATTGGATGAACTGGTCTATTCCTAAACCTCTGTGTTTTTAAATTGGACTTCAATTGTAGTTTATGTCTGAAACTCTCTGGATTTGTCTCTGAGGAGTTTAGCTCTTAGAAAAGCACTCATTAGATTGGAGTCTGTTCTCTGGTGTGGCAATGACACCACATCATTGATTTTTCTGAGATGCTTATTTTAAATGGACAGCTATTTTGTTTTGTCATTAAGATTTTCCTCTGCTGCCAGCACTGTGATTGGCTGGTGCACATGAACAGATGGTCGCTCTCTCCTGAGTCTTCTCATGTCTTCTTCGTGTGTTTCAGGCTGTGCTTTTGATAGGAGAACAGGGAACGGCCAAAACTGTCATCATTAAAGGCTACATGTCAAAATTTGACCCAGAATCCCACACTGCCAAGAGCCTGAATTTCTCCTCGGCCACCACACCTTTGATGTTTCAGGTATCTGAAGACAGCTGTGTATATTTTTTTCAGTGTTAAAATGCTATCCTATCTGACCAATCACAAGCAAGTGAAAATGTTCAGTAAACCTATTTAAATACCCCAGTTCCCAATATTTACAACCAAATTTTTATATGTAAATTCTCATAGAGCTTTCAAACTTCATATGTCTCTCTGTAAAATCTGTTTAACCTTTACACTATAATCTTCCAGTATAACCTAATGCAAGTGGCACAGAAATGACACATTTCATCTGTAAAGAGTATAATGTCTTAAACACACAATTAACACCAAGTCTAATGTACTGTATAAAACTGTACCTTAATAATGTATTACGTGCATGTGCATAAATACAAATGCAGGCTTCTTAGAACAGGCTTCCTATTACCTTTTTGGGCAAATGTCATATCAAGAAACCTATGAGGAATTGCATCAGAATCTTCAGTGTCTCAGGTGTCAGAGGTTGTTTAATCTGCTTTATGTTTCCATCATCTCTGCTGCAGTATTGACTCTCGTTATTGATCCAAATCTCATCTGTGCGCTTTTATTTACGAGCTGCTGTTGGATGTGTCTGTGAGTAATCAGCATGTCTGTGACTTTGTAGCGCTCCGTGGAGAGTTATGTAGATAAACGCATGGGGACCACTTACGGTCCTCCAGCAGGGAAGAAAATGTCCATCTTTATTGATGACATCAACATGCCTGTAATCAATGAGTGGGGTGACCAGGTAAGAGACTGATGCTTTACATTAATTCTACATAAATAGATGTTCCTATACGCTGCATTACATACATCCAAATCTCATTATCTCCCAATGTCCTGTTAGAGTTTAGACACAATACTTAAAAATCCACCAAATCTCTTTGTTCCTGAAGGTCACCAATGAGATTGTTCGTCAACTGATGGAGCAGAATGGTTTCTTTAACTTGGAGAAACCAGGAGAGTTTACTAGCATTGTGGATATCCAGTTTTTGGCAGCTATGATACATCCTGGAGGGGGGCGGAACGACATTCCTCAAAGACTAAAGAGACAGTTTTCGATTTTCAACTGTAGTCTTCCCTCTAATGCCTCCATCGACAAGATCTTTGGTCAGTATTGTCATCTATCATTTATACAGTAAAACTCCATTGCTTTTAAATCCATTGCTTCAGCGATCGAAAGACCACAGGATCTATTACTGTGGTCAATGTAAGGCACAATTGTTCCCTCTGTTTTGCGGTTTCCTGGAAACCGTGGTCCTAAAATTCATCAAATAGGCCTATTTCAAGTGCTCTTATTGCTGAGTATATGAATACTCTGAAACCAGATGTCACTTGAACATCTTGTTAATAAGAACCATACTGCAATGAAATGCACACAGACTTTTATATAAGAATCCTCTCAATTATCTCCTATTTATGCCTTAAACTGTAAAATGAAAGGCACAATCTGAAAGAAAAAACTAAATATGGTGTTTTGCCTGGCTCAGAGGAATCTGTTTTATTTCATCTTATTTAATTTGGTCAAGGTTGTCACCAGCATTTCTTAAGCAGGGCAGATGCAGTAATTGCATATTGATTTTGACCATAAGCTGTTAGCGTTCCCTCCTTGCCTGAAGGTCTGGATTTTTTCATTGATATGATTTTTCATGTTCACTCACAGTTTAGCCTACACAACTTAAAATCTGTGTCATATTGATATTTGTGACAACTCTTATTCAGCTCAGTCTGCTGTCCTACAGGAAGACCATATGTGCTCATTCTGTCCTTTGCGCTTTTCCTGTCATTTGTAGCGCAATTTCATCACCATACATATCTCTGTTTGTCCTCTTCCTCACTCACAGGCGTGATTGGCATGGGTCATTACTGTTCCCGTCGGGGGTTTTCAGAGGAAGTGCGCAACGCTGTGGTCAGGCTGGTTCCGCTCACCCGGAGACTGTGGCAAATGACGAAGGTTAAAATGCTGCCCACTCCTGCCAACTTCCACTACATATTTAACCTGCGCGACCTCTCCCGCATTTGGCAGGGGATGCTCAGTGTGACCGCAGAAGTCGTCAGCTCACCTAATGTGAGTTTAACTGTAATTCTGTTTTATTTCACACACTCAAAATTAAATGAAACACACTGGAGAAACGTGGATTGATCAGTCACCCATTTTAAACCTTGTTAGTCTTGTTATCATATTAATCTGCAGGGTTAAAATGCATGACATATAGGGATAGAATTCGAAAATAATTAAATGATTCTGACTTTGATGCTGATTATACTTAATTATTCTGGTTCCTTAAAGATTTTCCAGTTACAAATCTATTGTCATCTATTGTGATGTTTATTCTTTAATTAAAGTAATAGTTCACCCCAAAATGAAAATTCTATCACCACTTAGTTCTCTCAGATGTTTTTCTTTTTTTGTGGGACACACATGAAGATGTGTTAGCTGGAATGTCAGTGACTTACAATAATCAGACATCGGTTACTTTCATTGAATAAAAAATAAGATGCAAGGAAATTAATGGCATCTATGGCTGTCAGTTACTAACGTTCAGGCATTTGTGTAGGAAGAAAACAGCAAGGATAACATAATGTGTTGCCTATTTTTCATCTTTGAATTATTTTGGTGTCTGGTCCTTTCTGATCACATGTAATTCAGACTGCAACTTCACAACTCAAATGTAGTTCAAACAGTGCAATGTTTGTACTTGTTGCTTAGATGATAGATTATGGTGCTCGCAACATCAGGGTCATGGGTTTGATCCCCAGAGATCACACATATTAATGCTGGTTAAACATATAGCTTAAATGCACTGTTAGTCACTGTGGGTAAGAGCATCTGCCAAATACATAAGTGCAAATGTAAAAATGATGTATGAACTGTGCAGGTTTTACTGCGGCTATGGAAGCATGAATGCATGCGTGTCATCGCAGACCGCTTCACTGCCCCAGAGGATGTGTCCTGGTTCGACTGCACGCTGGCCAAGCTGGTGGAAGAGGAGCTTGGGGAAGAGGCACGTACGGTGGTGGATCTCGGGGTGGACACCTACTTCGTGGACTTTCTCAGAGATGCACCTGAGGCTACAGGTAACAATCAGAATCTGTATCCAAGGCTGGAATTGTTAAATAACGATTTGGATAATAGAATCAGATTATAATGTATTTATGTAATTATTGTAATTATTTGGAGATTCAGCTCGTGCAGTGGACTGAATCTGTAGTGTGTTGGAGGTTCTGGGAAGAAATTAAGTTCATATACTCTAACAGTCAAAAGTTGAGGGTCACTTGACTGAAATAATCTAAATGCGTATTCTTAAAGGTTTGAAATTACTTTTGTAGAAACATTTGGCACAAATGTTTTATTTAAAAATTGTATATAAAAAATGTTTTTAAATAGTTGGCTTGGGCAAAGAAAAAGCAGCCAGTAAGAGCACAGAATAGTTTGAAAAAAGAACTGTTTAAAAAGCATCTCAGGGTGAAGCCTCAGGAAACTGAATGATTTTAATGAAAACATAAATGCTTAAATCTAATTTAATAGTTTACAATTATTCTAAAATATGGAAAATAATGTATACAGAATGAATAAATGGCTCTAAACTTTTGATCAGCAGTGTACATTCAGTTTAAATTCTTTATTTAGGATGAAACCAGTGCTGTGTTTTATAACAGGTGAAGAACCAGAGGACACAGATTTCGACATGCCAAAAGTCTACGAGCCCATTAAATCTTTTGACAGCCTGATGGAGAGACTGAACATGTTCTTGACTCAGTACAATGAGAGCATTAGAGGAACAGGCATGGACATGGTCTTCTTTAGAGATGCCATGGTTCACCTGGTTAAGGTACAGACGCAACATTACTAGTGTTGTTTCTTAGCTCTTGTTTTCTTGTGTAATTGAATTCAGCTTTATTTCTATAGTGCCTTTCCTGGTGTGCATAGTTTTTAAAGCTTAACAGAAAACATGGTAAATTATGTGAAAAGAAATAAAAATTTTTGTTGAATAAGTCAACTGTGGCAGGGAACCAAAACTCCAAAAAGTAAAATACTGGAGATAAAACCCTGCGAGAAGCCAGGCTAGAACCAGAGGGCCAGTTAGATGAGTAAACATTGTCAGTGCTAGTTAACTTAGTTTATAACAGTCATATATTAGTTTAGATATATTTATACATCTACAGCTATATCTGAAAAATGATTTGAACACCAAAGTTGCCAAACCACCATCAGGTCCTCTATAATAACAAATCATCTTTGTGTGTTGACAGAATAACCTTGCTATAAACTATTAGTATCCTTCTAGCATAAAAGAGCAAGAAAAATACAGAGCTCACAACCAATTTAGAATTATTTTTATTCACCTACAAACGAGTGCTTGGGGTTTCTTTGTGTGAAGTATGCGTGTAAATGTTTTGCATGATAATGAGGTAGCAGCTGTCTTTTCTTCTACCATGTTCTACCAATGCCCAGATTTCTCGGATCATCAGGACCCCTCGGGGAAATGCCCTCCTGGTTGGCGTGGGAGGGTCTGGAAAACAAAGTTTGACAAGACTGGCATCTTTCATTGCTGGCTATAAGACTTTCCAGATTACACTCACTCGGTGAGTCAGTTTTATCTCCACATACTCAATAATTTAAAGCTGTTTTATTCAAATTCCCCTCTAGTGTAAGATGAGATTTTATCCATCCCCTGTGTTTGGGTGCTTAGGAATGTTATATTCAAATTTGTGTTCCGCTTTATTTCTAATGTCCTTATTTTATTTTTTTCATTACATGCAAGTCTTTACAGTACACACTATAAATGCCATCAGCTTTAAAAGGTCTGGTTCCACTTTTGAATTGTGGTGCTCATAAGGGTGACACTAGTTTAAATCCGGCTTGCAACTTTTTTGACTATGCCCCTTATAATTTCTTCACTATAAAATGAATAAAAAGTGAAAAAGAAATATTACATTTTTTGAAAACATTTAGAGATGCACAGACTTTCTGTAGTGTAATGCAGTTTAGTTGTGCTCCAGTAGATGGTATCTGTGTGTAAGACTGTGTTCTGGAGTCCACTTTCCAATTCGGCCCTGCTGTAGCAGCCTACAAAGAGGAAAGAATCTGTAAGCAGTTAGCTGTGCAGTCTGATTCAGACAATGAGACTGGACATTTTCAATTCAGATCTCTTCCTCAATTCAGTCTTCCAGTGCAATTGATTATCTGGTGCTAAAATTGAAAGTGGGAACGTGTGCTAATCATTGAAGTCTGTGGAAAGACAGGGAGGCATCTGTCAAGTGAATGTTTTTGTTTTAATTCACCTTGTTTCTTACTCTGGGGGTTTGGGGGTAATCATGTTCTGAGGTGGACATGGAACAGCGTTCCTTTGTTTGCTCTCTGAAGATGGCTGCAAGCTTTTGGCAGTTTTACTCATATTCGCAGATTGTTTCTTATTGGTATTTTGATACAGATAAATCTAATGTTCCTGTCAGAGTGTGTGAATGAGTGTTAGAGTCTTAAGAGAAAACAGACGGTTTTCACCTTGTTGCCTTCAAAACACAGGCTGCTCTCAATCCTGTGCATTCAGGCAGTATTTTCACATCCCGTTCCTCCACTGTGTTTCCATCTGGCACCATGTCATTGTGCTTCACTTTTTTACTATTCAGAAAAACATACAACAAAGTGCAATGATGGAATTAAAAGGGCAATTTCATGTAATCACTAAGATGCTGTTTTTCCAGGGGTCATCTTTACAATGTTTCCACTTACTAAAGTACTCCACGGATTGGGCTAATAAACAGTTTTGTAAATTTATTTTACATTTGGATGGTTGTAGTTGTTTACAGATCCACATATAGTAACTTTGTGCAATAAAAATGAACACAGTTACATACTTAAGATTGGCCAAGTTAATAAGGAATGAGCTTGACTTAAAGCTGCATTAGGTAACTTTTGCCTCTCTATTGACATCTCTGTTTGAAACATAAAATTGCAGGTAACCTTATGTATGTTAAATTAGAAAAGTCAGCTGTCAGTTTCCAGAAAATTGGAAACTAACAGCTTATATAAAGATAAGTTTATAATAAATCACTATTATAAACTTAACATTGCAAACCGGGTACTGTATAGAGACCATTTTGATCTTTGATCTGATTTTGTTAATTTTTACCCAAAAACCGTTATGAACTGCAGCTTTAAAAGAACAGATAAATGTTTTAAATTTGGGTTTGCAGAAGTATAAAAGGAAATATTATTACATAATACAACACAATGCATCAATTATAATGCATCATAATACATCAATATAAAACAATATATTATTTCAGAAATCATTTGCTTTTGTTATTGTTACTATATTTCATCATTGGCAGACCTGCTGATTTGCATATTTACAAACCTGTATCTCTCTGTTTCTGTGTAGCTCCTACAACACCACCAACCTGATGGAGGACCTGAAGGGTTTGTACAGGACGGCTGGGCAGCAGGGCAAAGGCATTAGTTTCATTTTCACTGACAACGAGATCAAAGATGAATCCTTCCTGGAGTACATGAACAACGTTCTTTCATCTGGAGAGGTCAGAGAACCATTCTGACAGGATGTTCATAGAAAAACAGGCCTTCCACACAAGCCCCTCCCACATCCTATTTCATGACGTTTTTAGAGCACATGCTAAAATAAGCCAAGCTACACTTCTCAAGGTCACCACGTATGTTCCCTTATAGCTGAACCTTTAGTTCATCTGAAATTATTCAGCTCTCCATAGGGGATCAACAAAAATAAAACAAAGGGAGTGTATTACTTTCTCCTGACAAATTACACACCTCATTCTGTGTGATAATGACGCAGAAATAAATGAGATCCATGAGGCATTTTATATTAGGAAGACAGATGGGTTTGTCGAGAAACAAAACAAAAGGGTTCTGCATCCTGGAAATGACACCTGCCAGAGAGTGTTGGCTCTTCGCACTCTCTTGTTGTGGAATCCATCCGTCACGGAGAAAGCAGCAAAGCAGCGCTGAGGAGGTGTTGCGTTAATATGACTGAAGCTCAGGGATGAGGTTGGGGAGAGGGACGGGTTGGCATGACAAACTGTTTATATAGATGTGCATTTATTGACTCAGACAGGCTGTAAATATGCCAAAGGCTCTTTTTGCCATTTACAATGCAAACCCAGATTTTCCGCAAACCTTTTCCTAACTAAACCTAGACCAAAAAACAGTTAGGACTGTTAGGACACAGTTATATCCTGCAGGCTGTATTCTATACTTTGTAGCATTTGTCCATTTGTAATTTTAGTATAGGATTAATGCATAAAAAGCATAATCCAATAGAAGTACAGTTTTAATTTAGATTCTGGGACCTTGGTTGCTGTGCCCTTCACATACAGGGTAGTTAACACTTTCACAAGTTTATAAGTTGCTAAATACAGAATAGGTGTTGATAAGCTGTGAAATACAAAATAGTTGTTAATGTTGATGAAGGTTCTTGGATTGTACTGATTATACAGTACATGCCTTAATACTGTACACTATCACAAAGAAGAAATACTTTATAGTAATTATAAATAATCATTTTAACTCATAACGACCTCTAAAACGACATTTAACCTCTGAAATGACTTACCTTTCCAGCTGACATCACAGGCTGACTCATTACGGATTTAAAATAGTTAGAAATGGTCATGGGCTATAAATTCAGTTTCTTGTTAACTTTAATGTGATGTCAATACAGTTCTGCATGACCAGATTTAGCAGCCCAAATGTTCTGGGTGGAGTGAGAAGGGAGATGTCTGTCTGTATAGATGTTTATATAGCTTTTTATTTTCCAACGGTGAAGAAAATTGTTTTCTTTAATTAACCTCAAAATCAAGACATCTCCATAGAGAGAGAAAGAGAGAGCAAATAAACAGCAGCAAGTGTGAGAAGCTTTACATTACAAATGACAAAACGTGTTTAATTAACACTATGTTCCAGCGTGTGTCTTTTCTCCTAAATACATAAAGGTGTTTGAGACTAATTGGGTATCATTCAACCTCCTCAGAACTCTGGGTCTTTACTTTAGTCCTGCAGTCTTAGGGAGGTCTTTGGTCAAGGCTGTTATTTCATTATTCTTATGTGATGATTAATTGCATAAAGAGGAGCAATTGCAGGAGAAGAGCACTTGAGGAGAGATGGTCCTGCTCAGGAATAATAATGAAACACTCTGGCCTTCACATCTCTAGGTTTAACTGGGAAACTGATGAGGCAAGATTGGGGTGTCAGTAGGAATGACAGAGGCCAGAACAAATTCAACTTATTATCTAAGACTTTAAAAAAAGACCAGAAGAGCGACATCTCTACATTCTTACAGGATATAACTAGACAGTCGCTTTCAGCATCTTTATGTCATGTAATTGCTGTATGGTAATTGCTATGATGTTCTAACATTTTCTGTGTGGTATTGCGTCACACAGTATTGTGTCAAACTGTATTTAAAATATAACCTGTTTCCATTCTTACAATAATTCATTAATAGTCTCTTTGTTAGAGTGGCGTAGTCAAATATAATGACGTTAGCTTTTATTTCAGCTGAGATTTTGTGTAGCTGGTGTGTGCCCTTCATGTCTCAAGTAGCCTGTAGTGGAGACAAGACGCATACAATTTAAACACTAGAGTTACCAAACATTTAAGAAACACAAAAATGAATTTTTTTAGATGCATTTAGCATGTAACCAGTCTCTAACATTTGAATATGTAAATGTTTAAAGTGTCTTAAAATGTCTTATTTTAATGAATTTACAGTTTAAAAACAGTTTATAACAGAATTGTTATTTTTGGTGAACTACCCATATTTCCAATTTAGACAAAAACTTTAATTTGTATATTATTGCAAAATAAGCCCAGATAGGGTAACAGAACCCTGATGCAAATCTGGATGTACTTTGTCCTGCTTATTACATTACTACTTGTGTCTTATAATTTTGATTTTTAAATATTTTATTAGCTCATTTAAAACAAATTAAAACCTGGCATTATAAAAGAGACAGCGGATTGATTACATTAAACATTTAACTAGTACCCTTAAGATGACTTGCAGAATTCAGTGTGAACTCAGCAATATGTTGTCAGTTTTAGTTGTTGTTATCAGGGATAACAGATTCAGACAAATCAGAATCAAGTATTCTAGAGAGCCATGTAATTCAGAATTTTACTGGCTAAAAACATTTAAAAGATATTCTCTTCCTCCATGATGGAGTACTTTGTCCCCTCAGGTGTGTCATTATGTCACAATTGTCCATTTGTAAAAAATGTTCTCGTGAAATTGCGGCCAGGTTTTAATCAAATGAGGTGTGAAATATTCTCTCTGCCACAGGTGTCCAATCTGTTTGCTCGAGACGAGATTGACGAGATTATCAGTGACCTCATTCCAGTCATGAAGCGAGAGTTTCCACGACGACCGCCCACCAATGAAAACCTGCATGAGTATTTTATGAGCAGAGTGAGGCAGAACCTTCATATGGTTCTGTGCTTCTCTCCAGTAGGAGAGAAGTTCCGTAATCGCGCTTTGAAGTTCCCTGCTCTTATTTCTGGATGCACCATGGACTGGTTTAGCCGCTGGCCCAAAGATGCTCTGATCGCAGGTCAGTGAGATGTGTGTCTCCTAATGTCCCTGGAGAAAGCTGGATTCTGCAATCTTTGATTCATGTCTTCTGTAGACTGGGTTTTTTAACCAATCACTCAAGCAGTAAATATCATGTGACTGATCACTCTATAGTAGAAGTTTTATGACATCTGTTATAATAAGAGATTTATGTGTATTGCTTGCAAATGGCTGTCATTTAAGAAATTTGCCATTTAACTAACCAGCCTTCCCTGGCCCTTTGACAAGATTTACAAGTTAAAGATACCCATCAGCCTAAGATCCTTCCACACTAATTGTCAATTCAAAATAAGCCACCATGCCTTACTGTGTGATTATGTTTACTTGTGCTGTTTAACCCCAACAGAAAGATAAACAAGTAAATTACGAAAAGCACCAACTGTTCCACAAACAATTTAAATCGATTGCTTTTAAGAGAACATCACTTTTGCTTTGTCAGGACAAACAGGAGGTTTAATTTAGCAAAGAATCAAACCACAAGCAATCATTGAAACAAACATAAGACAATTAAGGGAATCATCACAACAATAAGCTGTGGCAGATGTGTGATTGTAGTCAGTTCTGTATAAAGAGAAATTACATGTGTATGTTTTCTGTTTTTGTTGCCTCAGTGTCAGAGCACTTCCTGTCCATGTATGACATCGACTGCACGCCTGAGGTGAAGGGGGAAGTGGTTCAGTGCATGGGCTCGTTTCAGGATGGGGTGGCAGAAAAGTGTGCCGATTATTTCCAGAGGTATCGACGCTCCACGCATGTCACACCCAAATCATACCTGTCCTTCATCCACGACTACAAGACCATCTACAAAGAGAAGCACTTAGAGGTTCAGACGCTCGCTGACAGGTCAATATTATGTATATAAGATCTTGTTGTTATTTGCTGAGTTGAGAATAAAGCCAAATACAGTATGTGTCGTTCTCCGTGGGAACCATATGTCATAAACATTCATTTCCCAAGTGTGTTATTTCACTAGGATGAACACTGGCCTCCAGAAACTAAAGGAAGCTTCTGAGTCAGTTGCTGCCCTCAGCAAAGAGCTGGAGGTGAAGGAGAAAGAACTTAAGATCGCCAACGAGAAGGCTGACATGGTAACTGAATGTGTAGAATGCGAGTCTGTCTTTGTTAATGTAGGGTGACCAGACGTCCTCCTTTGCCCAGACATGTCCTCTTTTGGAGACGTAAAAATGTGTCCAGGCGGAATTTCAAAATTGTCCGGGATTTTGATCTACTTGAGCCTCAAACATGTTTACATCAAATTTGCGTTGCGTTTTTCTGTGTAGTTCAGTACTAGTAAGTAAAACCGAGAGTGCTGCTGTTACTGCTGCAGAGGCTGTCTATCGTCACTGTCGGGCGGAATCCTCCAAAACCATAATTTTTCAGGAAATAAAAAAAACACTTTTTTTAGTTATTAAACATTGTATCATTAAAGTGTGTATTATACCTTATATTGCTATCATATACTGTTGTGTACCAGCATTAACACAACATTTCCCCAAAATCATGTTAAATCAGAGATTTACGTCGTTTACGCCTAGAGTTTACGCTGTCATTGATAAGAATGGTACGGACACAGACGTCGCTGCTGCCACATTGAGTCTGCGGTCGCATTGAGCCTTTTTACAAGAGACAAGGCTTTAAGAGCCAATCAGAGCTAAAGATTGTGGTTACATACATCTTAAACGTTTAAGAGCTATGAGTGTTGCAATGCCAAAATATAACGATAAGCTCAACGGGGATTTCTTAATCGTTGCGACTTTCAATCTTAAAGAGAAGTAATGCTGCGAGGCTCTCGCTGAGTTTAATCCCAAGCTATTTTCAACACTTTTCATTGGCTAATAATTTCTTAAATTTACAGACCCACGTGTACTGACCAATAGTATCGATTTATGAAAAAAACAACAAAAACCAAAAGTGGAGTTACGAGGATTCCGCCCGACAGCAACACAAAGCTTTTCACACGGTTAAGCGCCACGAAAGCTACATGTCAATGGACTGCATATCTGGCTTGTTTTTTACAGATTATACAGAAATGTATAATTTTGTATTTGCACATTTGAAATGTTCAAGAGTTCAAATAGCCTTTTGATTTTGAGGCAATGTTTTTTCTAATTAAAAAAATTAGAAATTTTTCTGCATGTTAGTGTTGTTAAGGGCCACTAAAGCTCATTATCATACATAGTCACCAATTCTGTGGACACACCGCTGAAGTGTCCTTTTTTTCACAAACTCAAATCTGGTCACCCTAGTTAATGATTGTGTCTCTAGCCTCAATTTAAATCTGCTTATGTCTTTCAAGTACCTGAAGTAGCATTAATTAATCTTGATAACACAATTGCATGACCTGATCTTTTTTTTAAGCATCAATCCATAACTTTTTTTGGTTTAAAATAAACAAAAATCAGTTATTAAGCAAGTGCATAAGATGCACTTCAGTTTAAAATGCTGTTCTTACCACATTTGAATTTGCAACAATAATCTGATAACAAAGTTTTATAATTTGAGCAGTCAGGCCAGATTCTTGGGAAATCTTAGTCTGTCTGGCTTTACAAATACATAAAGAAAAGTATGTAAAGTAACCTGAATAGTTTTGTTTTAAAAAAAACTATTCAGCTAGCAAAAAAACTTGTTTTTTGCTAGCCAAAAGATGTGGGGAAAAGACATTAACAAAACTCCTTGAGGAAACTGTAAATGGATGCTGCTATAATTTTTTCAACACGATTAACTGGAAAAAAAATCACACAGTTAATAGGTTAATTGTAAGATATAACACAATTTGCGTTATCTCTAGAATAAAAAAAATCTGAATACCTTAAGCACTCAGATAATTTATCTTGTCTTTCAAACTACCCACCCTACTGGGTTTTGGAGTTAATAATGGCAGCTTATTGCACAGATCAGTTAATATGTAAATGTTTAGTAGTGCATGTAAAGAACACTTAGCTCCAGGTAATAACATAGGATGTCATAAGGCCTTTGGACTTCAGAACATCATGTTATTTCATGAGGCAGTTCCAGAGAGTTTAATGGCTTCACAGCTCAGTATGATAACTTGTCGACACACATAAAATCACGAGTTTCTCACCTTGTGAAAACTGCTATAAAATTTATTGGTGTTATTAACTTCCTATCTCTTCGGTCTATCCATGAGCAGTCTCTTATTAGACAGGATCAGAAGATAGTGTTTGACCCCACCCACATTTTTCATGGTAGTTTCATTTACTGCCTTCTGGTAGGTGACTCAGGCTTCCCTAGAGCAGGCTAAAACTAAGAATTTATTACCGCCAGTGACCATTATGATCTTTACAGTCAGGAGCACAAAATTCAATAATGGTCCTAAAGGTTGTGAAATATGTTTTAAAGGTTCAATGTATATATTTACAATGGAGTGGGTTCTGTATTACACTATTATTGGTTAGTTTGGTCTGTTTTATCGTTTATTGTTACTATTTGTATTTAACTATATGTATTTAACATTTTAGATTGGTAAAGAAACATACATGTAAGCACAGTTTATATCTGTATGCTGAGCTAGTTTAAAGTCCAAGAAAAATTTCCATGTAAGGGTACCAATGTAAATATAGTTCAAATTTGCATCTGTCATGCTGCATAAGGCCTGAAAATATAAATTCAATGAAAGACTGCAGCTCTCACTGTCTCCTATTCACAAGCTAACTAAATATCAATACTGTGCTCAGAAACATTATCATAATAAATAACCTCACACCCACAATTATAGTGTGAAATATTACAGCTTTGACAGCACTAATGTCTTTTCATGTCTCTTTGTATTTGTGTTTATCAGGTGTTGAAGGAGGTGACTGTAAAGGCTCAGGCAGCTGAAAAGGTCAAGGTTGAGGTTCAAAAGGTCAAAGATAAAGCCCAGGCCATTGTTGACAGTATATCAGCAGACAAGGCCATTGCTGAAGAGAAGCTGGAGGCTGCCAGACCCGCTCTGGAAGAGGCAGAGGCAGCGCTGCAGGTCTGGAGCAAATGATAGAATATATTCTAAGAAGAAAAATACAATAAAAAAGAAAAGAGGGGAGAATTAGAGGATAGGTGAAGAGAGGAAAACACAGGAAAGGAAAAAAGAGGTGAGAGGAAGAGATAAAAGGGGAGAGAAAAGGACAGGAGAGGAGAAGTGAGGAAAGGAGAGAATGAGAGAGGAGACTGAAAGAGGTGAGGAGAAGAGAGAAGATGAGAGGAAAGGACAGGAGAGGAGAAGTGAGGAGAGGAGACGGAGAGAGAATAGGACAGGAGAGGAGAGAATGAGAGTGGTGAGGAGAAGAGAGAAGATGAGAGAGGAAAGGACAGGAGAGGAGAAGTGAGGAGAGGAGACTGAGAGAGGTAAGGAGAGGAGAGGAGAGGAGGGGAGGGTGGCATCAGTTGCTGCTGTGTGATGTTCCTGGGACATTATGGTGCCTGCAGCCTCAGTGTAATTACATGCTGCCTAGGAGG